>PVKC010009438.1:0-26860 GCA_004027635.1 Crocidura indochinensis
GAGACACCACTTTGGTCTGTGATTTGGACAAGCGAAGAGCACATGGAGTCATGTCCTCCCTATGTTGCCTGCTGAAACATCTGACTTTCAGAGAGACGTTTGCTTCCTAATTGCTGGAAGTCGAAAGTTCACCAGTCCCCTCCCAATCCCTTGCAGGAACCAGGAAGCCTGGGGTCTCCTTTAAATTGCTTCTCGCTGGAACCCACTTGCTGGGACCCTGAGCAGGTAGGTGTCCAGGAATGACCCTGGGGACTGGGAGGAAGGAGAGAGAAGTCTGTGGGGGCAGCTGAGGCTGCATTTTCCCCTTAGCTTGACAAAAAGCCTACAGCATGGAGCCATGCCATCCACGTGTTGCCTATTGAAGCTTCAGACTCCACCCAAAAAATTACTGTGAAAGATATGTAATCCACCTTGGCAAAAACAAAAATCATTAGTATAGAAAAATGGTTAAATGTGGTGTAATAAGAGGTGGGAGTGAGGGAGTAAAGAAATAAAACCAGCTCCTGGGTAGCTTTCAGATTATGACAAACAGATTAAACACAATGATATCTAAATATTTATAAATGTTCCCCCACATGGTTTCACAATGAACAGGTTTAGTAAGGAAATTTCCCTGGGATTTCCTGAAGCCGGAACCAATTGTGCTGCTATTCCCACTCACTGGAGGTAGAGGAGTGCTGGGGTGACCCATGATCTGCACCCCTTCTTAGGCCTGGTTAAAAAGGCCTTTGGCATGGCGGACGGCTGCCAAAACCCATGTTGATAGAACCTCTCAGCTCCTAGGATGGAAGGAGATCCTTCAAGAGCTGGAAGGTCGGAAGGTCCTACTTTTTATACCATTCTAAAAATCGAGGGGCCCAGGAGATAGCATGGAGGTAGGGCGTTTGCCTTTCATGCAAAAGGTCATCAGTTCGAATCCCGGTGCCCCATATGGTCCCGCGTGCCTGCCAGGAGCGATTTCTGAGCATGGAGCCAGGAGTAACCTCTGAGCACTGCCGGGTGTGACTCAAAAACAAAAACAAAGGAAAAAAAATCGAACTTATCTTCTGCAGCCAGAATATCTCACATAGGCGGTTTAGGCCATGGTATATACAGATATACAAGCAGGCTAGAATGCCTAGATAATAGGCCCCATGGTGAGCAGGCAGGAATATAGAGAAAACAAAAACCCATAAACCACAGAAAATGCAGACTCAAATCAGTGGAAAACATGTTTTCTTTTTTTTTCTCATTGCAACAAAGGTTTTTATTAAAAATATTAATTGCTCAAGGTCAAGTTTCTTTTCCATTTACTTATAGAAAGATGCAAATGTAAGCAGTGTTCACGATTTATATGTGGTCCTGGGATGGAAGGACACAAAGCTGTTCTGTTTCTCACAGAAAAATTATCATTAAATAAAGATAAATGAATATAAACAGCCTAAATTATTCTGATTCTCATTAGGCATTCCTGATTCCAACTTTATATGGCTTCTTGATGTTGCCCCCTTGAAAATGGAGTCCCATTAGAACATTGTTCTTAACAGTATACCTACAAGTTTTTTTAAAATATCTTTATTTAAACATCTTGATTACAAATATTATTGTGATTAGATTTTAGTCATGTCAAATACACCCCCTTCACCAGTGAAACATTCCCATCACCAATGTCCTAAATCTCCCTCCCTCCCACCTCACCCCCACCTGTACTTTAGATAGGTTTTCCAGTTCCCTCATTCATTCACATGGTTATGGTAGTTTTCTGTGTAGTTATTTCTTTAACTGCACTCACCATTCTTTGTGGTGAGCTTCTTGAAGTGAGCTGAAAGGTCCAGCTTTCTCATTGTTTCTGAGAATTGTTGCAAAAGTGACTGTTATTGGAAACATGTTTTCTATCAAGATTATAATTCTCTGTTCTCATTATCTTTGTTCAAACATAAATGGGTACATAGAAATTTACTTTTGTTAAAAGGTCAGCCTGATTGACCTATTTTAGACGTGGCTCCCTGCATCTCCTCCCTTTATCTAATAAAAAGCAAAAAAGATCTAACAAAAAGTCTAATTTTTTTTGCTGCCAAACTGTGAAGAACCTTAAAGGCTATAATGCAAAAAATAGATTAGGTGGTTAACCATCCTGAGTCTGGGCTCCTCAATCTTGTACAAGGTTACAGTTTTTGTTAAGCTTTTGGTTCTTTGTGCAGGGCTAGAATCTTCTCATGCCAGCTAACTACATCTATCCAGTTCATCTCTGGGTCAGATCTCGAGCTTATAGATAAACATGAGTATCATAAAGTGTGAGAAACAAGTGTGAGAATCACTGAGTGTGAAAATTCTTGTGAGAATGAGAGTAGTCCCTGAGTCTGAGAAACATTGAGTGTGAGAAATTCTCTGACAATGTGGTTGAACCTTGTGCAGAGCAGCCCTGATCACATTCTAGTCTTACTGTATTCGCTCATGGACTTTATCCTGGGACTTTTTGGAGGCACATATTGATGCTGAGGACCATGGAATGACAGGAATAGAACAAAGTTGTGCATATGCACTAATCACTCCACTATCTCTCTGACTCCTCCAGACAATGAATCATTTTTTCCTGCAGCCCATCCAATGAGAACACAATGAGGGAACACCAGAGATCTCTCAAGGCCACAGATATGAGGGTTGTGTCCTACACAGGGGCAGAACCATAGGCCAAGAATTCTCTCTCCCTCTGTATGATTCATGGGCACTGATGATTAGGAAGACTCCAGAATGAAGGGCAGCTGTTCCCACTGATACCTAGTTTGGTGATTTCTCTCAGAACTGGAACTAGATGACATGATTTTACAAGCCAAGTTCCACACAAAGGTAGACACCAGCTCCTTGAGAAGGACACTGCCCCTTGCTCATCCACTCCTCATTGTGTCTCTGTAGCTTGAGCATACGTAGAAAGTCACGTTTCTGCTTCCAGTTGCCGCTTCTCTGCTTTCCCTGAAGATATATATTAGATAAGATCACTCACCTCCAACACCCAGGGATCTACAACCCAGCAGAAATGAGACACACTCCTTCAAGGAGCAGAGCCAGAATTGTAACTGGGGAGCAAGAGACATGCAGAAGTCTCAGCTGTGCCCTCTCACTGCCCATTCATTATCCCAAAGACCCTTCTACCGGTGCCTTCAATCAGCCAGAGACTTCAACATCACAATCCATATCATCATTTTCCAAAAGGTTAGGACTCACAGAGAAACTAGGTGGAGGGAATCACAGAACATAGCCAAGGTGCAGTTTATGAAATGCAGACTTAGTTCCACTTCCACAACACTTAGTGGGACAAGACCTTCACTCTTCTGAGCTCTGCTGGTTTTATGCTGCTCCCTCAGCATGAGGATGAATGAGGGATCTGATTTCTGTGGCTACACCCACATTGTCACACTCCCCAGTCACATGAGCTACTCAGTGAAACTGGCCCCCACACCTTTCACACCTGACATACATGTGCTCAACCTCCTGGTAAAAAAAAGTTACCTGTTGATGCCCATGTACCATGCCAATGTTACACCATCCTCAGTGTGACCAGTCCCTCTTATTTTTCCAGTCCTGAGCCTGAGCAGCCTCTCACCACCCCCTCCTCAATTGTCAAGGATATCCTCTCCCCTGGACAAGTTACTACAGCTTCTTCCCACTCAAGATCCCCTTCTTTTAATGGGAAACAAAGTTCCTCACCTCTTCTGTACATTTTGTTTTGGAGAGCTTACGTCAACCTGTTTCCTTCTCCCAATAGTTTTTCAACCTGTATTTTCTTTCTCTTACAAAAGCCTATATGACTATATGTGTGTTCTTAAGTGCCAGTAAGTACAGATTCTGCCTATCTGTAGAAGCAATAGAACAACATGATTCAAATATATTTCTCTCTCCTTAAGGCAGTGGAAGGTCAAATAAACTGAAAGACATCTCACAAGGAGATGGTATAAACAGACTAGAAAGTGGAGATCCCCATCAACATAAGGAAAATCATCCTTGCCCTGCTCCAAAATCACATCCCCATAAGGACACCTGGGGTGAAATCCAGCAGGACAGGAAACCAAGAGGCACAAACCTATAAACCTCATAAAACCCATGGGTCTGTTGTGGGGTTGGGCGTTTGGTGACAGTTGATAGAGCACATGCCTGATATGTGTGAGGTACTGGGTATAAGCTAATATCCAGCTAACAATTCCAAACAAAGGTGTTTTCTCAACTTCCCCTTCCTCATCAGCTCTTCCTTTGATATATAAAAACCCACTAGTTACTTTTGTATTTTATTTGACCTTTCCCCTGTTGGTATTTAGAATTGGTTTGATTTTGGATTGGCTTTTGGCAGGCACATGAGAGCACATGGGAGCGAGGCCATGAGGCAAAAAGCAGACTGACTTCAATACGAACTGCGTGGCACATTATTTCTCCTCTACTACCCTGCTTCAACAAATCCATCTGCCTAAGTGGATAAAAATACTTGGGGGCTATTTCACAACCTTTTAATTTTATTTTACAAACAGATCATTCCTAGTACGAGGAGCTGTCCTGCTATCGTTCAGTCTGGAGCTGGACCCTGTCAAAAACAAAAGTGATTCCACTCAGCTCAACTTGGAAATATTTTCAAACAAGAAGGAAAAAAAAAAACAGTTATGAGACTTGTTTTCCTTGAATTAAAACCATTTTCAAATTTTATTGGCCAGACTCCAGAATGCTTTCTGAGGAGATGGGACAGAGGTGAAATTGGAGATACCATTAGCTTAGCCCTCAGAGATCTTTTCTAATCTATGGAGACAGATCACTTGGGGGATTTGGGGAAAACAGTACAATTGAGTGAGAAAGTTCAGTTCTGATCTGGCTCAGTGGGACAAAGCAAAATTAACAGCAACTCCCACAACTTTAAGGGAGAAACAGCCACATTCACAAGATCGAAGTTTTTCCTTTAGACTCAGAGTATCCCAGAGACTCCTGATGCTGTCACTTTTGAATGTATCCTGCCTAACCTTCCTTGCTTCCCAACCCTGGTCCTGCTCTGGTGCTCAGAAGTGAAGACCCTGATGCAGAGCAGACAGTCTGTAGCATGTGGATACACATACTGATAAACCATCATTCTCCTGCATAAGTGTTGCCCCACGTTATTGGGGGATATGCAGTAGTGGAGATTCAATACAGGCCTCACACTTTGTCATCCTCTGCTGCTTCAGCTGGGATCTCTCCTGAGATCCCAGGGTTTTTTGTGGGAGGGGGGCACACCAGAAATACTCAGAGGTTACTTCTGGTTCCTTCCACATTCAGTAGTACTTGGGGAACTACATGGGATACTGAGGATCAAAACCCTGTTCAGAAGCTGTGCTATCACTCTGACCCCTCTGATTCCAGTTCTTAAGTTTTTAAAGTGGTCTACACTCTAACTGCGCCTCCACTTCTGCTCAGAAATACACATATCAACATGCACATATGCATATGTAGACACCTGTGTGGGTCATGATCCCAAGGTGATTCTCTCATCCCCATTTTAGAACACATGAATGGATTTCCCCTCGGATATTCTTTAATCTTCTAATTCTGGAGACCATCACTCCTACAGACCTGGCTTCCTCCCAGGACCATCCTTTACCCACTCTTTGCCCAGTCTATTTCCTAAGAGCTGAGAAGAAAAAAGCTTTAAATTCTGCTTTAAATTCTTTAAATTCTGCTCCAAGAGATTTATTCATATTAAGCCAGGCTGAACAGAAATCTGACACTGAGGTCACACCTATTTATCTAATCCAGATTCTTATCTCTCCAGAGATTATATTAGATGCTCATCTCTCCAGAGATTAGTCTCTTATCTCTCCAGAGATGTGTTGAGAAATTTCCTCAATACTGACTCCAGGTCAATGGATTCCCCAACAAGCCCACACTGGGCACAGGATGGTTCTACCTGGCCAATGTCTTGAACCCTTTGGAACAAGCCAAACATTTTTAAAAATAATATTTATTGGAGCCGGAATGATAGAACAGCAGTGTTTGCCTTGCAAGCAGCTGACCCAGGACCTAAGGTGGTTGGTTCAAATCCCAGAGTCCCATATGGTCCTCAGCACCTACCAGGAGCTATTTCTGAGCAGATAGCCAGGAGTAACCCCTGAACACCACCAGGTGTGGCCCCCCCCAAAACAAACAAAAATAAATAATGTTTATTGTGATTAATGTGAATTACAAGTTTTTCACAGTTATATTTAAGGTACATATTGGCTGTTAATAAGGGAGATTCCCACCTTCCCTCCACTCCTATTGCCTTTCCTCTACCCCTATTGCCGTCTCTCAACCCTGTTTTCAGTATCCATCCCATACAACACCTCTTTGACCCCTGGACTGGTAGTGTAATGGTCTCATTTATGTATTCCTTGTTGTAGTATGGGTATCTTGATTCTGTTGTCATTGACTTTGGGTTTGGTGTTTATGTCTGATCATTTTTTATTTCCACTCAATGTTTATGTGACAGTTTGCTTCTAGTACCATCCTCATCCCCCCTCAATTTATGAGGCAGAACAAAATAATTCAATTTCTGTGGTTCTGTTAAAAAAAGAAAGCTGGAGGAGTCCATCTATTAGCTATCAATATCAACTTATAAGAAGAGTAATTTAAATATGTCATTCCACTATCTTCTTGCTTGAATTATTTCAAATGGGAGATATGGTTTGATTCTTATGTTCCTTCATTTGTAAGTGAGAGTTTTTTCTTCCTTATTCATCTTTCTCTCTCTTTGCCATTTCTATTACTATATGTCTTGGTGTTGGTCTGTTAGGATCTATTTTATTTGGAACTCTTTTCACCTCTTGGATTTGTACAGGTGTCTCTTTCCAGAAAGTGGGAACATTTTCTGCTATTATTATCCTCAGTACTTGATGTTCCCTTTCCTTTTACCTCCCCTCTAGCATTCCTAAATTTTGTAGATTATTTCTTCTGTCTTTGTTCATTAAGTACCTTGCATTTTCTTCCAATGTTTTGTTTCTCATTTCTTTGTTGTCTTATTTGTTGTTTTGGGCTTGTATTTTGTCTTCAAGTACATTTGTACAATTCTCTATGTGTGTAATTTGTTGTGCTTGGTAGCACATTATTTAGTTCCTTAGTTCTGTTTGTATGGACTATATCATCTTCTGATAGAACTCTTCTTTGAGTTGGATGAATTGCCTGCTCGTCTATGGATTTATTAATTTCTTTGGTTAGTGATTCTTTGAATTCCATTTCTAAGATATTTAATGTTGATTTTAGGTTCTCATCTATGAAGTCCGTCCTTTTTGGTGGACTAGGAAATATGTTAGGATTTCTGTTCATGTCCCTGCTGCTGGTGTCTTCCCTGGCTTCCTCATTGTTCTTTGCATAGGGTGCATTGGGGTGCTGGAATTTCAGGATGTTTTTTTGTTTGTTTGTTTTGTTTTTGGGGCCACATCCATTGACACTCAGCGGTTACTCCTGGCTATGTGTTCAGACATCACCCCTGGCTTGGGTGGATCATATGAAATGCTGGAGGATTAAATTGCAGTTCATCCTAGACTAGTGCTTGCAAGACAGACACCTTCTAGTGCCACTGCTCTGGGCCCCGGGGTGTTTTTTAAAGGTGTTTTGATTAATTGTGTAGGAGGTGGTTGGAGGTAGACCTATTTTCAGGTTTATTTATTCTATGTACTCAAGTATACCCAAGAATGTTAGAAATGTTGCAGTCTAGTTTATTAGGTTTTTCTTTTGATTTTCGGTCTATATATATTCTAAGGGAGATAAAATTTAAACCTGGTCCGCATATAACTATCTGGTATCACTGAAGTGTCAGTTGGGTTTGCAGGACTGTGGCCAGAGTGTGTACATACAGATCTTCCTATTCTCTCTTAATCAGGGAAGAAATGAACTTTTCTGAGGCAGGCAGCTGATTAGTCAATGTTGGGGTGACCATGGCTTGTAGGAGGGCTCTACATAGGTATTGATCCCACCTCACAAACCCAGTGTTGGTGGTGGGACAGAGTTTCTACCAGTAATGGCTGAGGTGCAGAGCTGGCAGGGAAAGGAGCCATTTGTGCACCATTAGAGTGTAAACTCCTCCCGTAGCCCCTCTGCTTCCTTACTTTGTAAGAAAGAATCTGCAAAGATGGGGTAAACATGGTCTTTGGGGGTGTCACTTACCATTTACTTGTCCTGTGTCAGCAGCAGGACTGAATTTTCACTTACCAATGTCTACTGTACAGAGATGGCACTGACAGGAGGAGAGATTGGTAGGAATCAACCTTCTATCAGAAGAGGAACCACAGCAATTGGTCTCATACAAAGGTCTCACTGTCAAAGGGATGTATCCCATAGTACTAAAATTGGACCTGCAGAGGTCAGGGAAGATTATTGGGGGGTGGTGGAGTGAAGCAGTTCTAAAGTGCAGCCTCCAGAAATGCTTCAGGACTGGCAGGCATCTGGACATTTAGATTGCTGGTGAGAAACCCATCAAGTACGCAAACACAAGATTTATTGAGAGGAGAGAGCTCTCATCAGATACTCTCATCAGGATGAGAGAAAGTATGTTTCATCAGGAGGAAATGAAAAAGGAAGAAGGTTGGGAAGGGGTCCTGATGGGAAAGCATTCATGTCACCATTATCAATTTAATTGTCCTTCAAAATGAATGTATTGCAAGGTAAATAGCTGAGCTGAAGTCAAACAGGTGCAGTGTGAATCCAAATCCAAGAGGATGGGTCAATAATGTGAAGGGTATTGGGGACATATACATGATGTGCTTGCACACACAATCACATGTCTGAAATTTGAGGGAATCTTCCAGATATCTCTAAATCTAATGTACATAGCATTGGAGGTTTCATATTTTGGTTTTTATAGTGACAGCAACCCAAGTAGGCCACGATAAAACACTATGAGCAGCAAGGACACACATAAATAGAAAATTGCAAAACATATTTTCTTTTTATTCAAACAGAAAATAACTCACCTCAACAAATGAAAATCATCCTTAAAGTCCAACTTATATGACTTGTTTTCATTTTTATTTTGGAGGGGTGACGATGGGTCATGCCCAGTGGTGCTACTCAATATGCTCATGTATATAATTACCATGTATATTGTGTGCACATAAATCCCATGTATACTTTGTGTGCATACAAGTAACATGTATACTTTGTGCACATAAGTAATGTATACAATATGTGTACGGTATCAGATAGCTATAAGTATACATGTATAGTGTACAACATACATATACAACTTTGTGTGCATACAAATACTATATATACTGTATATACAAGTATCATGACCACTGTAATTATACTTGTAGACATACTGCTGTGAGTATATCAAATACCATTAAACTGTGCATACAAATGCCATTTACATTACACAAATATCATAGACACTGTAAGTATACATGTGTCATGTACAGATGTAGTGTACAAGTATAGTGTAAATTGTAAGCATGCAAGTACGTGTATATTACTTGTGCAAATATGGGTTCTTAAATTGTGTATGGTGTAAGTTTTACATTGTGTACAAGTTTGTGCTGTAGCCAAGGGACTTCCCTCCCTTCCTGCCTTCCTCTCTCCCTTCCTAGAGTACTGACAGGAAAGCTCCTCACTCTTCCTAAACATTAAATCCATCAGAGCCTCCAGTGATGGGCCATTCTCCTCCCATACCCAAAGGTCTAATATGGCAGCCATGAGGAACTAGGGAGAGAATTCAACTGCGAACAGGCAGGGAGATCTTTAATCCTGTCTATGTAAGGAAACTTTAGTAAAAAAGCAACAGGATGATCATTGGAGCCAGAGCTGGAACCATGCATCTGTCGGGTAGTGGGGGAGGGGCGTTTTGCCAGTGAGTTTGGGGCTGGGAGCTGAAGCACACCTGTCAGGTAGTATGAGGGCTATTGACTCAGGCCCTGACCTCCACAACACCTTCTGACAGGTAGAGGGAGAGGGGAAACCTCATTGCTATTGGGCAAGGAGGAGGATACCTACACCTTCTGGCAGGTAGCAAGGGAGAAGACTTGTGAGTGGGGCCAAACTTCAGTGACTGCAGCCATCATACCCACCTAGAACCACACTCCAGAGAAGGGACCTAGCCCCACACCACAGGTGAGAGAGAAGGGCTGAAATCTGAAGGCATTACATTCCAAGTCAAATACCAAATGCAAATATGTATGGATAAACCAAGGAAGATATTAACAACTGAGGATATAGAAAGAAATCCTAGCAAGTTTCCAAGTTCACTAACATGCATGGGACCAATAGATGAGGACCTAAAAGCAACAGTGCAATTCATGGCAAAAGAGATTAAAGAACCATTAGCCAGCAAAATTCAGAAATCCATAAAGGAACAACTCAATCAATTTTTACAGATGAAGAGAGAATCCATACAAATGGAATTAAAGGAAATAAAAAAAGTCTTAGCAAGACATAATAGCAGAATTACACATTTAGAGAATCACATAAAAAAACTTGAAGAAAAACTACAAACCAAAAATGACAAAGAAACCAATACGGAAATTAAAGATAAAGCATTGAAAGAAATATTTGCCATTGTCTTGTTGCTAGATGACTTCAACTATATTGAGAAAGGTTCTTTTCATTCCCATCTTGCTGAGAGTTTTGATAAAGAATAGATGTTGGACCTTATCAAATGCTTTCTCTGCGTCTATTGATATAATCATGTGATTTTGTTGTTGTTGTTGATGTTGTATATGATGTTGATATATTTACAGACGTTAAACCATCCTTGCATTCCTAGGATGAAACCTACTTGGTCGTAGTATATGATCTTCTTGATGATGAATTGGATCCTATTTGCCAGGATTTTGTTGAAGATCTTGGCATCTACATTAAACATGGATATTGGTCTGTAATTTTCTTTTTTGGCAGCATCTCTGTCTGGTTTTGCTATCAAGGCGATGTTGGCTTCATAAATGCTGTTTGGGAGGGTTCTTGTTTTTTCATTTTCATGGGAGAGCCTGGCTAGGATTATTATAAGCTCCTTTTGAAAGGTTTGAAAGAATTCATTAGTAAATCCTTCTGGGCCTGGGCTTATATTTTTGGAAAGATGTTCGATTACAGTTTCAATTTTCTCAGTAGAAATGAGGGTGTTTAAATATGCTATATCCTCCTTACTTAACTGTGGAAGGTTATAAATGTCCAAGAATGTATCCATTTCTTCTCGGTTCTCATGTTTAGTAGCATAAAGTTTCTCAAAGTGGGGCCCGGGAGATGGCATGGAGGTAAGGTGTTTGCCTTTCATGCAAAAGGTCATCGGTTCGAATCCCGGTGCCCCATATGGTCCCCCATGCCTGCCAGGAGCAATTTCTGAGCATGGAGCCAGGAGTGACCCCTGAGCACTGCCGGGTGTGACCCAAAAACCACAAAAATAAGTTTCTCAAAGTAATCTCTGATTACCCTTTGAATGTCTGCAGTATCTGTCGTGATCTACCCCTTTTCATTTCTAATATGGGTTATCAGGTTTCTCTCTCTTTCTTTGTGAGTTTTGTAAATGGTCTATCAATCTTGTTTATTTTTTTCAAAGAACCAACTTCTGCTTTCGTTGATCTTTGGATTGTTTTTTGGGTTTTCACTTTGTTGACTTCTGCTCTAAGCTTTGTTATTTCCTTTGTCTCCCTATTTTTGGGTCTTTTTGTTGAGCACTTTCTAATTCTATAAGCTGCATCATTAAGCTATACAGGTAGGCCCCTTCTTCCTTCCTGATGTGTGCTTGCAAAGCTGTGAATTTTTCTCTCAGGACTACTTTTACTGTGTCCCATAGATTCTGGTAGTTTGTGTCTTCATTATCATTTTTTCCAGGAAAGTATTGATGTCCTCTTTGATTTCATCTTGGGCCACTGGTTGTTCAGTAGCAGGCTGTTTAATTTCCAATTGTTAAAGTTTTCCTTCTGTGTCCCTTTGTAGTTCACATCTAATTTCAGAGCCATGTCAGCAAATGTAGCCTGCAAGATTGCTATCTTCTTGATTTTATAAAGGTATGTCTTATGTGTCAGGTATGTCTTTATGTAGTTTATCCTGGAGAATGACCCATGTACATTGGAGAAGAATGTGTATCCATGTTTTGGGGGGTTGAGTGTTCTATATGTATCTACTAGTCCTCTTTCTTTCATTACACCTTTCAGGGAAAGTATGATTTTGTTGAGTTTTCTTCTGGTTAACCTATCAAGTGTTGACAGGACTGTATTGAGCTCTTCCACAATTATTGTGTTATTATTGATGTCTTCTTTCAGATTTGTCAGTAATTGTATTAGGTAATTTGCTGGTATCTCATTGGGTGCATATATGTTTAATAGTCTGATTTCTTCCTGTTGCACATATCCCTTGATTAGTACATAGTGTCCATCTTTGTCCCTTACAACTTTTCTGAGTATAAAGTTGGTGTCATCATACATTAATATGGCTACCCCAGCTTTTTAGGGGTGTTGTTTGATTGGATGATTTTCCTCCAGCCTTTGATTTTGAGTCTTTTTTGTTCTGATTATTCAGGTGTGTTTCTTGTAGGCAGCAAAAGGTTGGATTCATCTTTTTGACCCATTTTGCTACTCTGTGTCTTTTAGTTGGTTAGTCCATTGTCAATGAGGGAGATGATTGTCTTGGGATTTAATGTCATCTTTATAGATAAGTTTGTGTTTGTTGGTCTCTCTTGTCTTAAAGTAGATGGTTCAGTTTTTGCTTTAAGGCTGGTTATTCAGCTATGAAGTTTTTGAGCTGTTGTTTATCTATGAAACTATGTATCTCCTTCAAATCTGAACGTGACTTGGACTATGTGCAGTATTCTCCATGAGGCACCCATTTTATTCAGTCTTGTCACAATAAACCACCACTGTCTTCTGACCTTGAGAGTTTCTTGTGACATGTCTGCTGTAAGTCTTACGTATGCTCCTTTGAATGTAATTTCCTTTTTTGATCTTGCTGCTTTAAGTATTCTATCTCTATCTTCGGATTTGTCATTGTAATGAGGACGTGTCTTGGAGTGTTTTTCTTTGGGTCTCTTTTAGCTGGTACTCTTCGGGCATGCAGGATTTGATTGCATGTACTCTTTTTTTTGTTTTGTTTTGTTTTGTTTTGTTTTTGGGCCACACCCGGTGACGCTCAGGGGTTACTCTTGTCTATTCACTCAGAAGTCGCTCCTGGCAGGCACGGGGGACCATATGGAGAACCGGGGGATCAACCGCGGTCAGTCTTAGGTTAGCACAGGCACCTTATCTCCAGCGCCACCTCCTGGTCCCCTGCATGTAGTCTTTAACTCTGGGAGTATCTCTTTGCTGATGTCTTTGACAGTTGATTCTTCCTGGAGATCTCCTGCTTGGGTCTCTGGGTCATTGGGTCTTATGTTGTTTCTGTTGATTTTATTAAGATTTCTATTTTCATCTGTTCACATTCCTTGAGTACTTTTTACATTGCTTGATCATTTGTCTCAGGTTCTTTTCCAATTTCTTCTGCTGTGTTGAGTTTTCTGTATCTCATCTTCTGGCACTCCGATTCTGTCCTCAGCTGCTGTTACCCTGCAGACAAGGCCATCCACTGAAGTTTTCAGTTAAGCTACCGTGTTTTTCAGATCTCTTATTTCAGTTTGGAGTTTTCTGATTTCTGTCTTTGTGTTCTGTTCAGATTGATCTATGCTTTCTTTGAGTTCTACGAACATCTTCCTTATTTTTATTCTAAACTCTTTCTCTGAGAGATTAAACAGATATTGGAGTTTTTTAAGTCATCCATACTGTCATCTTCATTCTCTGTGCATAGCATTTGCCTGCGAGGTTTCCCCATTGTTACACTTGTAGTGTGATTTTTTCTGTAACTTGTGGTAGCATTCACTGACACTACATCACTGGGGTGTTAAAGCTTAATTGTCTGCAGTGTGGGACTTTGGACAATATGGTAAAGTCTTTCTGCTATGGCTGTGGCACCATCGGCACAGTGACAACTTTTACTTTCATTTTTTAATAATAATTTTTATTTTGACCAAAGTGGATTACATATCTTTCACAGTAATATTTTAAGTACGTATTAATATTGAATCAGGGGAATTCCCACTACCAAAGTTGTCCTCCCACCAGCCCCAAATTTTGCATGTAAAGCAAGCTCTAATTGACAATAATATTTTAGGTACATGTTTTTATTGTGGTTTTTGGGTCACACCTGGCAGTATTCAGGGGTTACTCCTGGCTCCATGCTCAGAAATTGCTTCTGGCAGGCACGGGGGTCCATATGGGGCACCGGGATTCAAACCGATGACCTTCTGCATGAAAGGCAAATGCCTTACCTCCATGCTATCTCCCAGGCCCCTATTTTAGGTACATGTTAACTTAATATCAGGGGGATTCTCATCACTGATTTGTTCTTCCTACACCTCCGTTTCCATCCTACCTCTTATATCTTCCTCCCTCAACCCCGGGCTTGCAAGAGTACATGGTCTTCTCTGTGCCTAACTTGCTACTTAGTGGTCTTATACCTGTTTGGTCTTGATAGCTACCATATATCCTCCTGTAACTGGGAATTGGGACTAAATAGATCAAGTTACATGGTTTTGTTTGAAAAAGAGAAAAGCAATACACTGGGGTAAAAATCAAATATGCCAAAAATGGGCGGAGTCATTCTAGAGGCCCTCATCCTCGGTTTGAGAGACGAAGGGGAAAAAGGTGAATCACTCCAACAGTTCAAAAGGAAGTGTCAAATAGAATAAAATATCCAGTGAGCACTCCAACAATAAAGGTAAGCACCACATAAAAGCCATGATCTTGAGATAAAAAACACGGTAGAACACATAAAGAAAGAAAAGAAAGGAAGAAATATATATAAATGGAGACAACAACTTCAATAACCTTACCAAAACAAAGAAATTGACAAAAACTAGGTAGATAAAGAAAAAAAGGAAGAAAAATTATTTTGCAAGTACCCCCAAGCTAGAATACTTCCCAAGACCTTCCTGCCGCAATTCTCTTACCAATCTGAAGGTCAGGGTACATGAAAAGGTGCTCGGGAACCCACAAACCACAAGAAGATCCCAAAAGTCAATGGGGAAACCTATACTTCCATCATAAGTAAAAGACCTGTACTCAGTACCTCTTTACCTGTTTTGTGTTCTTCTCTTTCCACCCCCAAATGCACCGGCAATATAATGTAGCACCATTCCCCCCTGCAAAGACACACTAAAAAAGGGGGAAATCTTACATATAAAAATGAGCTCTCATCTACAAGGGATAAGAACTCATACTTGTTTACAATACAGGGACATCTCCCACCCTGAAAGTATGTCATGTGGACCCAACGTAGACCCCAGGTGATTAAATATCATCCATCCAGCCTTGAACCCTGGATCCCAGACATAGAAATGACACAGGTCTTCACAACAGCTACAGGAAGCATATCCCGTCTGGGACACCCTTAATACTGCTGGAACACCATCAAGTGCCAGCTCTAATATGATATCCTGACAACAAGGAAAATGAAAACAACTTGACCTAAGACCAGGTTATCCTACCCCACCAGCTAACGATAAGACAAAATCAGAAGTCACCCTTTGGTCTGTCCAAAAGCCAAGATTGATATCTACAGATGACTGACTGATAGAACCAGGACTGAACTGTATGTATCTTGTAACCAATAAAAAATAGTCTAGAGTTTGAGCTATGGTGTGCACAACAACCATGATCTCCAGTTCCAAAGGTCTGTCTGAGACAATTGCAACAGAATGGGTCTTCTGGAAACATCCTGGGATCAATGCAAAGACCAGGACCACCAACCACAGAAGACAGATTAAAATGACACTGAGGGAGCAGAACTTCTAGAATCACAAAGAAAGACTTCATCACAAGTTCCACCCCTTGACTTGTGTAGATGCCGAGATCTTTGGATACAGAGGTCTGATTTTATCACCCAAGAGCAAAAGTCTTCCAAACAGCACGAAAGCACCAAGGGGAGAGTAAATGAACTTGTACGGAGTCTATAGTTAAACCCAAGACAATATACTCCAAGGGTGAAAAAACCTGTATCTCTTAGGCCAAGGGAATTCATTTTCGAATGACCCCAATATTTATTGTGCCTGTGCAGGAGCGAAAAAAAAGCACAAAATAATTTTTCTCCCTTGTTTATTTATCTATCTAGTTTTTGTCGATTTCTGTTTTGGTGAGCTTTTACTTTTTACCCACCACTCTCATTCCTAGAAATTCAATATAAAAATACTTGGGCAAATGTAAAATGCTGTGAATTGTGCTACTCATTATGTAGTGATTTGTAATACTGGAGAATATAAATCAAGTGGTCCAGATTGGAGGAAAATGGTGTTTCCTTACTTACATGAATTTATGTCCAGCATGTATCTACGACAAGGACTATTTACACTTTCAACTCATGATCACTGTGCACTGTTTTGGAGGCTGCCTAGCAACCATCACATAGGAAAAGAAAAAGAAGAAACCTTTAGAGTGAATGTTGGTACAGTCCAGAGCAATGCTTGAGGGTTCCTTTCTATGGTTTAGCTCATAGCTTAAAGGAAACCACAGTAAGTGAAATCACCTAGTTTTTAATTTCATCATGGAAATTCTGAGAATATTAGCAAGGACATACTACAGAAAAATGTCAGAATACAAACCCACCCATTTTTTTGGTGAAAGAGGAATTTGATCTATAATAGTAAGTTCCTGATTAGTAGGAAACTTGTAGAAAATGTGACCTTTTTGTGAAAATGGCAAAAAATACTTCTGTGTTGATTATTCCCATGTTACCTCAAAGCCTGCAGAGTCCATGATGTTCCCTAAGGAGCGTGGGTGACTCTGTCATGAAAAGACAGGGCTTGGTGTCATCTGTGAATGAGAAACATGAATCACACTTGCTATGGCCCCACAAAAGAAATTTTAATTGTAAAGAACTAGAATTAGAGCAGTTTTAGAACATTGATTCTGTGAGTGTTTCTTCTCTAGAAATTAAAGTGTATGGATTTAGAGAACAAAATGAGTGGTTTAAAAATTTCTTTGGATTAAGCTTATTATAGTTAATATCTTCTAAAAGATTTCTGAAAATTAATTTGATTTTCATCTACATATAAAAGTAATTTTTACTAAGTTTTCATGCTTTCTAGATACCAAATTTTAGTTGAATTGACCTATCCCAGATAAAACTGGTAATAGCAGGAATTTATTTGGGGGAGCCTCTTTTAACCTAGCTATTATATTTATTTTTTAAGTTACTTGACTTAAATATCATGGTTTACAAAGTTCACAATATATTTGTTTACTGCATTCCATGTTCCAGCACCAGCCCTACTACAGTGTAACATTTCTTCCACCATTGTTTCAGTTTCCTATCTACCACCACACATGCCCCCTTGGCAGGCATGAAATAATTTATTTTTATATTTCTTTTTACAACTAAATGGCCAATAAAATTATAGAGCAGTAAAAGAAACCTTGTAAAAATTATATTTTCCAATGGGATCATTATTATTGAGGTTTACTAGTTTACTAAGTTGTTTGTAGGTGTCAAGTGTGGCTGTAAACTGCTATGTCTGAGAAGATTTGACAACATCATGTCCTTTTGGAAATTAGTTGTGGAATTTCTATTTTTAAATGTTTGATTTGGGGCCCACACCGGGAGTTAATCCTGGCTCTACACTCAAGAATTACTCTTGGAGAGCCTTGGTAATGCTGGGGATAGAACCCATGTCGGCTGTGAGCAATAAAGGTGACCCACCTGCTTGATTACCACTTTGGTCCCCATTTTCAATATTTTAAATGGAATTTTAACAGTTGACTCAAAGTAGGCCTATAAAGAGAATCAGAATTGAAAGTATATTTGTTAAACATTTTTAAGCTAGTCCAGATTGTATTGGATACGTATGAAAATTATTTTGATCAACAGTTCTTTCAAATGAAGAAATTCATTTGTGCTTTGTGTGCTAGTAAGGTGGGCCTGCCAGCCTAGGTATAATGAAGTTACATGACTCAGGACTGTAGCCACTTCCTGGAATTGGGAGCCCACTCACAGATTCAACCTCCACCAGCTTTAAAAAGAAATTTGTAAATTAATTCACTTAACTCACGTCAAGGTGTGTGTGTGAGTGTGTGTGAGTATCTCAATTGTTGTCTCATCATAATTCTGTAGATGGAATCAAGTTTTGAATAAATTGGAAGCACACCCATTATGCTTATTTATAAACTGGGAAGGTGTTTCTGGCCACTAAAATCCATTGGCCTCCAGTCTACATGCACTTGTTGGTTGTAGTCTCCCTGAGAGTTCTAAGCGTCCCATTTCTCTGACAATCTCTGATCATCTTACCAACTTCCAGAGGTAGTGCTGTGCCCATGCCTCATCAGATGTGCGGGTCTGGGAATTGCTGTGGGAATTTGCATGTGATTCCCAGGACACTGAAGGTTTCTAGAAGTTCCATGCTTACTCGCTTCTGGTAAACCAGTGCTTGGAGCAACCTATTACCTGGCTAATCAGGATGGATGTCTCCTAGAGGAACTGAATTTGTATACATGGTGAGAAGTTGTTTTTTCTGTCTAGCATTATTAGCTGCATGTGGAAATTGTCTCCAGTCAACTGTTTCTGTCAAGGGTGCACAAAACAAATAAAGGACTACTGTCTTTTCTTCAGAATAAAAACCCACACAATAATAAAAACCATATTACACCTTTAGTAAGAAAAATGGCTGCATTAATAGTACTTTCTTGCACAAGGCTAACCCAGGTTCAATCCCTGGTATCCCACATAGTTCCCAAGACTGCCAGGAGTAATTTCTGAGAGCTAAGAGTAACCATAGTGCTGCTGTGTGGCCTACATATTTCCACCAAAAAAGAGCAGACTGTCCCTCCCATCCTCTATGGCACCAGAAGCTGCTGGTGACCCAGTGGCACCACTCCCACTACTATACAAAATGGGGCTTTATAGAGGAACATTTTCATGCTGTCTTGTCTGCCCCCCCCCCGCCCCAGCATTCTCTACACTGCAGGACTTATGGGCATCAAGTAACTGAGCTTTAGCTGGGAATAAAGATGGGGTTCTTTTCCTGCAGGCATTGATCTATGTGTAACCACCCCAAGAGGATACAGTGACATTCTGTAAGTGTAACAGCAAGAGGAGAGGTCTGTGCATCTAGGTGCCTTAGCCCAAGTTCATCGCTGGAATTCTGCAAAGAGGAGATTTTTGCTTTTTGGCAGAGGGAGGAGTCTAAGGCAGGTACAGACACCACACTGAGACAGGAAAACAATACACATTTGTATTAAAAACCTGTTCCCTGCGGAATTTATTGACTCGAGAGAGTAGATTCTTGACAATGTCTTTACACAGTTTCATGTACATACAGATTTTGATTTATTTTCATCATTAGCATAACTCAAAAAGTATTAATCCAGACTTCATTGGTTGCTTTGTTTCAGAGTTGGGTTTCCTATCCTGCAAAGTTGTTCTCAAAAAATAGATGACTTGCAAAGTGGAGAGTGATCTCAAGGCATTTTGGGCAGAAACTGCAGCCCTCAAGTCTGAATGAGCTATCTGAGTAGCAGTAGTGATTGTAGAAAAAGCGTGAAGAGAAACTCAATTCCTGTCCTATTTTCTAATATTTGTATTAGATCATTGTAGTTGGGAGCCCCAGATGTTAAGTTTGAATATTTTGTTTTAATATTCAACATAATACATGATGCATTGATCTCTAAAATAGAATATAGCTGGTTAACAATTGGTTTCTACCACTTGCTTTTCATTATCTATAAAGTACTGGTACTTTCAGACAAAGCAAAAAGTTATACAAGTTTGATTCTCAAGTTACACTGCTTGATACAACAGCTATTGATTAAAAACAATATTTTCTTCTGATGGGGAGGAGTTTGGAACAGAGAATTATGTGGGGTCTTCTCGGTGTGGATCCACTATGCTATCTCTCTCCTCATTCCATTGTCTGCCCTGAATAAGACACTCTGCAATAGATCTGCCTGCATTGCATTGACATTTTCTAGAATGCAGCCTGTAATGTCATTTTATCAAAGCTGCTTAGATCTTGAGTGGACAGGATTCCTATAGTAGGTGAAGAGCTTGTAGCCAAAGTTCACAAAGAAGGACCAGATGTTTTGAACTACCTGGGAGCGTGTGATAAGAAGGTGCCAGGTGAGGAGGATGAGGACCGAGTTGAAGAGGTACTGCATGTTCCGGAGCCTAGAGCAGACATAGCCAGCATCAGAACAGGGGTCTTTCCCTTGCTGTGACAAACAGGCAGTGCCTACTTGCATTTTGATTTTCCACCTTCTAATACCACATTATTGCCCCAGATTTCTACATTATTCTTCCAACAATTCCCTTCCCCGTCCTTTTTTCTATTAAAATCTTAAAAGTACTAAAGATCAGGCCCGGAGAGATAGCACAGCGGCGTTTGCCTTGCAAGCAGCCGATTCTGGACAAAAGGTGGTTGGTTCAAATCCCGGTGTCCCATATGGTCCCCTGTGCCTGCCAGGAGCTATTTCTGAGACAGCCAGGAGTAACCTCTGAGCACCACCGGGTGTGGCCCAAAAACAAAACAAAACAAAACAAAAATGTACTAAAGATCTCAGTTCATAAAAAGTTCCTCTAATATCAGTCACATACAATTTATCTCCATACTACATGTGATGGGGAATATGCAGACACTCAGTTCTGTTTCCCAGAACTCTCAGTTCCCAAACACAAATTAAAGCTCTTTAATGCCCTTCCTGTCAGCATCCAACATGGGTAAAAGGGAGTTCATGAATGGAGGATTTGAAGAATGAAGTAAAGTTCTTTCCATTATTTGCCTTTTACTATTACATAACTTTGATGAGAAACAATTTTATTCATATCTGAGTTCTGTCCTTATTTGCTTTGAGTTGCAATAGCTGTTTTGATAAAAAAAAAATAATGCCTGCTTCCTAGAGAGGAATCCATGACAGAACATCACATGGATGGTGCACACAGAAGGCCCTCCCTACTGTTGAGTATAAAACCAGCAACAGAGTAAATCCTCCACAAATATTGACCAATAGTACTCACTTTTTCAAGTGTTCCTTGGCTTTGGGAATTCCAGACATATCCTCTTTCAGTACGTATTTCTTCATTCCAATAACGTAGTTTTCAAAGTATTCCGACCAGTTCAGCTGCCGCACATCAAAGTTAAAAACCTACAAGGCAAGACTATGCTGTACTTGTCCAGAAGACACTTCTGGAAGGCCACATCATCTATTTGGACAGCATCTACCCACATGAGGGTCAATCTATGTACAAGACAGGTTGTTCCCCTGCAAAGGATGCCTGAATGGTTATTTCAGTCAGTGCCATGTAAACTTGGATCAGGCAAACACATCATCTTTAGAAAGTTGTGAGAAAATAAATGTGATTAGGTTTAGGCAAATGAATATTTTTGGTAGGGGACAGGCAGCTAAAGTGTTTACCCCATAGAAAAAAGTTCAATCCCTGAATTTCAAATGGTTTCTGCAGCACTGTTGGGTATAACAAACCTTCTCCCATCTCTACAATTAAAAAAAATCAATGTAGTGGACAATACTTGGAG
This sequence comes from Crocidura indochinensis, assembly GCA_004027635.1. Classification (NCBI taxonomy): domain Eukaryota; kingdom Metazoa; phylum Chordata; class Mammalia; order Eulipotyphla; family Soricidae; genus Crocidura; species Crocidura indochinensis. Next base: position 21,497 of record PVKC010009438.1, read on the forward strand.
ACCAAAATAGGTAATGTATTTTTCCCCTTGTACAATATTGGTGTGTCCTCATAGTGAGAATGCAAACTGGTGCAACCACTGTGGATAACAGCTGGAGGATTATCCACTGAATACCCACTTAAAAGTAGAAATACCATAGCATCCAACAATTCTGGTCATTTATTTGAGAGCAGGAATACATATTGGTTTTATTACTTGTACCTGTGTTCACTGCAGCAGGAGCTATGGCAGTGAGAGAGCAGGTCACCTTTCACTAGTAAAGGACACACTAGACACTGGAATACCAAGGCCGGCATCTGAATGATACTGAAAAGGGACTAGAGGGGACTAGAGGGGACTGTGCTAAGAAAAGCTAAATGACATCACTACAGGGGTCATAGTTACTGATGTTAGGTGCCAAGGAAACTAAACTCTAGTTATGAGAGCATAATGGCCACCAGTCAAATAGCTCAGCAGTAGGTTAATCAAGTAGACCACAACACAGATAACACACATGAACCTACATATTGTGTCTTCCAGTGGCAACAAGCAAGTATCACTTCAACAGAAGGAAAATCTAAGACTAATGCATAGAGTAGCAAAAGTGAAGTGTCAATTTTATAAACTATCCAGTAAAATCTCTGAGAAGACAGGGAAGACCTGGTTGCTTTGGAGTTGTATTCATCTTCCTCTCAGATGAAAGAGTGCTGGGCAAGGTGTCATAAGCTGTAAAGATACCAGTGATATCAGTGATACCAGATGCAGGAGGGTGGCAGCGGCCCTCAGTTTAATGCCTGATAGTTGCTGTGGGGAAGGACAGGCATAGCCTTGGTCTGTAGGTAAGCAATATTTGGCAGCCTCTCCTCATGGCCAGGACACTTCCTTAATGGTGTGTAAAGACTTGGGATCTCTTGGAGTATCCCACCCATGATCTGCACTTACTTGTTTGTCTTCAGGGCCCAGTTCTGCCATGAGCATCTCCGTGTTGTTTATGCTCCACTCCCAGCTTTTTGTTGAAAAGAACTCCAGCATGGACATTGTTCTCAGAAGGCGGTTTGTGAGATTCAGGAACCTATGAGGTAGCAGTGAGAGCCAGATCAGTACCAGATTGGGCCCTGGTACAGACACAGAATCAAATACAAACTATGTAGTACAAGGAAGCTGGGGGCTATTTACACCCTAGTGCAGCTAATGAAATATCACTAGACTTTAGCTTTGGATCGATCATTTCTGAGGGCTCATCCCCAACACAGCCACACAGCCATACCCATAGGTCCCCACTCAGACCCCAACACTGGCACAGCACAGGAATCATTATGCCCACATGCTATTCCCACCCCCTATTCTATGGGACATGGTGTCAGGTCTTCAATAATTAGGAAAAGGATACTGAGGTCAAACTACTGGCCATTGAGATACACACTGGGACAATTATCATGTGTATAGCACAATCAGTGCCACCCATATGTGACCCTGGGTCATAAAACGTAATATTAATAAATCTTGGCTCAAGGCACAGATCAAGAGATTATGAATTTCTCACAGCTAGACATGGGCAGGCACATGGGGTAGACACGGGCCCAGTTGCTAGTACAGCAAGCTCACACATCTACTCTGTCTCTTCACTCTATTTCCTTTATTTGTAAATTTGGATCATAGGACTCCCAGGTACAGCAAGAGCCAGTGAGATTCATGCACTAGCCATCACTGCTTCCCAGAGACCACAGGCCCCAGATGACCCCAAGTACTAGGCCACTGCCTGGCAACAGGTTTTATGCAGGGTCCTATGAGGCTGCCCTTCTTTCCCCAGGTAATTCTCAACTGCTTTGGTCCATGGACAGTGTGACAATAAAGGATGGTAGCCACTCACTGGGGTTTCCTGCCTGTGAGCCACAGGATCAGGTCATAACTGACTGCAGGACCCCAATGGCTCACAGCATTGGAGTACTTCATTGATAAGGAGCTGGTTGCAACTGTGGCGTAGGGTATCCTGAGAGGTTGCTCCAGGGGTACTTTTTCTAATGTTTTCATGACCTGCTTACCTAGGGATAGAATAAAGACATTCTATGAGTGTCTTCCAGAATGCAGTCAAGAATGAAGTCTACAGGCACAACCCTACATCAGAGTCCCAGTACTGTTTGGTCCCGTACATGGCAAGGAATGCCCAAACATACCTAATATTACCAGTCCCAATGTTTTATTTTGGAGGAAGGGTTGGGACTCACCCAGTGGGATCAGGTGTCACTTCTGTGGTGTTGAGGGACCATATTTTGTGCTGGAGATGGAACAGAATCATTAACTATTTGGTCACCTCAAAATAATACTAAAATGGTTGAGACAGAGGAGTGAGCAAGCAAAAACCTTATGTTAGATTAAGAACGGGGTCCTTAAAAGTGGGGGGAACACCAAACCCTGCCAGTCCAGCATTTCTTTTTCTTGTTTTGTTTTGTTTTGTTTGTTTTTGATATTATTTTCCTTCTCTTTTTTTCTTCCACTTTTTTCTTTCTTTTTCACTCTTGTAAATATTATTTTTTTTAGTAGTTGATACCAAATTTTTCTTCTCTTTTCCTTAACCATTTTATCTCCAACAGACTAGCATAACTTAAATCATTCAGCCTCATAAATTGAGGGGGGGAAATGATGATACCAGAACCAGTTATATGAACATGTAGTGAAAATAAAAAATGACCAGACTGGAACACCAAACCCAAAATCAATGCCAACAGAATAGATGCCCAATCTACAACAAGCTGTAAAGTGGAGACCAGTTACACTACTATGCTGGGCATATGGTGTGGGGGGTAAAGGAGGGAAATATGGGAGACATGCTGAGAACAGGAGTGGAGGGAGGAGGACATTGGTGGTGGGAATGCCCTTCGTTCATTGTCACTATGTACCATAAATAATTCTGTGTAATGAACTTAAGTCACAATAAAAATTTAAAAAAAGAATGGGGTCCCTTTGGACAGAGGTACAGTGCAAGTAGTATAGCCTGGCCTGTTTGAGGTCCTGAATCCAAACCATGCAAGCTACCTCCAGTACCAATGACCTGAGGTCTTTTTGTGGGTCAGGGCTTCTATTAAAAAGAAATTCCTGGAACCTGAAAGATTGATTTTGTGCAACAACATAGGGAAATAGCTCAGTCAACACAGGAAGTATTAGAATATGGCCCACCATATAGAGCAGTGTCTGCTCTCATGGATAGCACAGTGGACCTGATTCATAACTCCAGCTCCACAGCCCTACCACAGAATTACTTTCTCCTTTGGATTAGCGTACAGCACTGCCAAAGGAGAAGTCTGGCTTTGTCTCTGTCTGTTCATCTTTGTTTTTCTCTTCCCTTACTCTTCCTCTTGCTCCTCTCTCCTCTCTTCGTTTCTCTCTTTCCTCTCTCTCACTGGCCTAATGTTTATTTGAGGGGCAGTGACTCTTTTCCTGCTTAGCATCCTCCATTGCCCACATGTCCACAGCCCCCCCTCCCGTGTTACATTCTCCAAACATAGACAGCAAGAACTTTGGACTTGGCTGGACTATCAAAAAATATTCTAGAAAACCAATTGTCATTGAGCAGTTTTTATGTTTTGCAAGCTAAAATATTGGGAGCCGGGAGGTGGCGCAGGAGGTAAGGTGCCTGTTCCCTTGCCTAGGACGGACCACGGTTCGATCCCCCAGTTCCCATATGGTTCCCCCGTGCCTGCCAGGAGCGACTTCTGAGCGCATAGCCAGGAGTAACCCCTGAGCGTCACTGGGTGTGACCCAAAAATAAATAAATAAATATCATGTATGTTTATAATTGCCTCTTTCATAAGTGATATTTTAATTTTGTACCAACAGGAAGAAGGTTTATTTTTGTTACCTTTTTTCAATCTGGTGAATAAATGACTTCAATAACTGGCTTGATGATGTAAAGAACTAGTTTCATCTTCTTTTTTTTTATTTTTGTTTTTGGTTTTTGGGCCACACCCGGTGACGCTCAGGGGTTACTCCTGGCTATTCGCTCAAAAGTCGCTCCTGGTAGGAACGGGGGACCATATGGGGAACCGGGGATCGAGCCGCGGTCCGTCCCAGGTTAGCGCAGGGACCTTATCTCCAACGCCAAAGCCTGGCCCCCAAGTTTCACCTTCTTAAACCAAGGTATGCCACATACCAGACAAGTGCCTTAGCCACTATACTATTTCTACAGCCTCATAATTTCACTCTTATCATTTTTTTGGGGTGTCACACACAGCAATGCTGATGGCTATTTCCTAGCTCTATGCTCAGGAATCAATCCTGGGAGTGCTCAGGTGACCATATGTGGTGGTGGGGATAGATCTTGTGTCAACCACATGTAAAGTTAAGTGTACTCTCAGTTTGGCTTGCAATTTCATTTTTTTAATTTTAAATTTATGTCTAGGGGTTACACCAAGCAATGATAAGGGATTATTCCTGGCTCTATGCTCAGAAATCACTTCTTCCAGGATCAGGGACCATATGGATTACTGGGGATAGAACCTGCATGGCTGTGGGCAAGTTAAATTTCTTACCCACTATACTATTGACTTAGCTCCAGTAATTCATTTTATTTATTATTTTTAATTTTTTAATATATTTTATTTAAACACCTTGATTATATACATGATTGTGTTTGTGTTTCAGTCATGTAAAGAACACCACCCATCACCAGTGCAACGTTCCCATCACCATTGTCCCAAATCTCCCTCCTACCCACCCACCACTCGCCTGTACTCTAGACAGTCTCTCCATAACCCTCATAGGTTCTCATTATTAGGGCAGTTCAAAATGTAGTTATTTCTCTACCTAACCTCAGCACTCTTTGTGGTGAGCTTCCTGAGGTGAGCTGGAACTTCCAACTCTTTTCTCTTTTGTGTCTGAAAACTATTGTTATTGCAAGAATGTCTTTCATTTTTCGTAAAACTCATAGATGAGTGATACCATTCTGCATTTCTCTCTCTTTCTCTGACTTATTTCACTCAGCATGATAGATTCCATGTACATCCCTGTGTACGAAAATTTTAAAATTTCATCTCTCCTGAGAGCTGCATAATATTCCATAGTGTATATGTACCAAAGTTTCTTTAGCCATTTTTCTGTTGAAGGGCATCTTGGTTATTTCCAGAGTCTTGCTATGGTAAATAGTTCTGCAATGAATATACGTGTAAGGAATGGGGTTTTGTATTGGATTTTTTGTGTTCCTAGGGTATATTCCTAGGAGTGGTATAGCTGGATCGTATGGGAACTCAATTTCCAGTTTCTGGAGGAATCTCCATATAGCTTTCCATAAAGGTTGAAATACATGGCATTCCCACCAGCAGTGGATAAGAGTTCCTTTCTCGCCACATCCCCGCCAACACTGTTTGTTCTCATTCTTTGTGATGTGTGCCA
>PVKC010009439.1:0-13989 GCA_004027635.1 Crocidura indochinensis
ATCCCCTTCTGTTGTAATAGTCTCAGACCGACCTCTGGAGCTAGGGGAACACAGTTGTTATGTTGGTCGTAGCTTTTGCCCTAGACTAGGGCTTTTTTATTGGTCCCAGTATACGTATAGTCTGACCATGGTTCTGTCAACCAGTCCTCTGTAGATCATGGTCTTGGGATATGGATAGACCAAAGAGTAACAAGTCTTCATCTCTTTTAAGTGGGCTTCTATGTTGTTTTGACTTTCTGCCATAATTCTTTACATATTTTCTTTATAGTAGTGCAAAATGTTCAGAGTTCATTGTGTATTTTCCTTTCCCCTGATATGTAACAAGATATTTTTCCAAGTAATGTTTATTTTGGTGTTGGAAACTGTATCTAGTAACTGCATTATGAGCCCCCTGGTGATTAATATTTTGCTGTTATGCCTCTGTTATTACTTCTAGAGTCTAGTAATGGAGCTAGAAACACCCTCCTTCACCCAACACCTCTATCAATTTCATCTGCATAGATATGTTTGGATAGATACACATATAAATGTATTACTCTTTGATTCCATTTTAATACTAAAGGTTTTCTCTATAGATCTGAGCATTTTCTTCAATAATGAGAAATTTAGCTTTTATTATCTATATATATTCACTTATTTTCTCATTTCTAATATATCCATTAGAAGTTTCAGAAGGAATAACCACATCCTATTGTGATTTACTTGTTTACAATTCTTTTAGCATTAAGCTTTATAATATGTAAACTGAATATAGTTTTTACATAATTATATGAGTTATTTTATCCCTGAATGTTCAGAGCTGTGGTTATAGTTAAGATTCATTTTGCTTTTAGCCTCATCCAGGCTTATTAATTATTCATCAATTAACAATTAATCTAAATATTATTATAGTATTAAAATTATATGATCAGATTTAGTCAGATAAATTTAATCCTCACCTTTTTTTTGCCCCATTCATGATTTCATTTCTACCCATATTAACAATCTCATTAATATTTTATTTTTATTTGAAGATTTGGTTGGTTTCTATATATCATTACTCTAAGATTTTATACAATGAGCTATACATACCACCATTAAACTACATTCCTAAGTCCCTGTAAATACATATAATGTTTATTTTTAAAGGAATATGCAATTTATAATTTTGTATACATTTATTTCTTAAATATTCCATCTAACAATTCTCTGTAATTTGCTGTTCCATATAAAACATCCTACATTTCTTATCATATCAGTCTTTTAGATTTCCCTCTATTTTTATAGCTCCACAGTATTTCATCATGCAGTTGTATTATGGTTAATCTAACCATGTTTTATTGTTATGAAAATTTTGTAATTCAAATATTGCTGCAACAAATAATTATACTTATTGTAGGGCTTATGTAGGAAAATTTTTTCTGTCCTGAGGCCTGACTGATTATATTCTGAAGAGATGAAGACACGTTGAAACTAAAAAAATGTCATATAAATATAGAGAAATAGTACCATGTTAGTAGCAGCGTTTACTTCCTCTTCTTTTTGACAAGCAATTCAATCCAACATTTTTCTCAGTTAATAAACCAGATAGTTACTTTTGAAAATTTTCATGTCTAAATTCTAACACTTTGAATAATGACTTATTATATTGAAAATATTGTCATACAAGAACTAGATTCTGAAAGGAGGTAATGTGATATTCAGGATACCCCTTCAGTAACAATATGGCAAACCATATTGGGAGAGAGAGGAGGAGGGTAGGAGGAGAGAGAGGAAAAGAGAGAGAGAGAGAGAGAGAGAGAGAGAGAGAAAGAAAGAAAGAAAGAAAGAAAGAAAGAAAGAAAGAAAGAAAGAAAGAAAGAAAGAAAGAAAGAAAGAAAGAAAGAAAGAAAGAAAGAAAGAAAGAAAGAGAAGAAAAATGTCTGCCATAGAGACAGGCTAGGAGAGGGCATGGGAGAGGGCTGAAGATAAACAGGGGACATTGGTTATGGGAAATATGAATTGGTAGAGGGTATTGGACACTGTGACTAAAATTCAATCATAAATATATTTGTATCTCATGGTGATTAAAGAATTGTTGTGGGTTTTTTGGGTCACATCTGACAGTACTCAGGGGTTACTCCTGACTCTGCACTCAGCAGTCAGTCCTGGCAGGTTCAGGGAACTATATGGGATGCTAGGAATAGAACCAGAGTTCCTCTGTGGTTGGCCGCATGCAAGGCAAATACCTTACTACTGTGCTATCGCTTCAGTCCCTGATTAAAGAACTTTAACTAAATAATTTATTTAATTTGGCCAGAGTGATAGCCTAGAGGTAGGGTGTTTACCATGCATGCTGCTGACCCAAGACATACTCGATTTGATCCCCAGCATCTCATATAATTCCCCAAGTCTGCCAGGAGCAATTTCTGAACACAGAACCAGGATTAAGCCCTGAGAGCTTCCAGGTGTGACCTAACCCATCCAAATTATTTAATTAAAAATTGTCATATATTGGTGTTAAAGCAGTAATTGGATAGGGTGTTTGTCTTGCATTCAAGTTGGATTCTCAGCATTCCATATGGTCCCCTTGAGCCTGCCAGAAGTGATGATCTCTGAACTCAGAGAAAAGAGTAATCCCTGAGGATCACCGTGTGTGTCCCCCCCCCCCAAAAGTGTATATACTAGGTTTTAACTAAATACCAAATCTATTAATCATATTTGTCCTTAAAAGCTCACTTCTACATTAAATGATAGTTTTCTCATTTATTAATTTAGAGACAGAAATAAGAAATTTTAAAATATAGTCCTAATGTTGTTTCTACCACTAAGATAAGGTAGAAATAAGGTCAAATAAGGTAGAAATTGGGAATATACAGTGGAGTGAAACATGGTTACTGTCCAAGTTGTCTGACTGAGTTCCTGTAGTTCTATTAGCTTTCAATCTAGGATGAAGAGTTATATCCAAACTCACCTACCTTTAGGATTGATATTTTGAATGAGTAAAGGATACTAAATAGCTCGTTCAGGATTTATCTCTGACTCTCCCATTAAACTGGGCTCAAGAGACATTTCATACCTAGTTAAATTGGTTCATCAGGAAAATGCCTTCAAATTAGAAATCCAGGAATAAAAATGTGTTCACCATATGTTGTCCTTTAAGTAAGTAACTAATCAGCCATGAGAAGTAGAATTGAGCCTCAGAAAATCACTATTAGTGCTGTTGAAATGGTAGACCCGGATTCTAAATTTCAGAAGATTCAACTAAGGAATTATATGCAGCAAAAAAGGCCTAGATCTGACTAGAGATGACTTGGAATATGAATTCAGATACATGATTCATTGATGCAAATCACTGTTTTAATAATTATGAATAATATGGAATCTATTATGCCTGCATAATGTAAGTTTGTAGAAACTTAAACTTGCTATGTAGGTTGGTACTTGTACAGAGGTTTTTTTTTTTTTTTTTTTTAATTTGCTTCAAATTCTCATTCTTCTTTGGGAAGAATCTGATAACATTTTCAATCAGATTATTAAACTTAATCTACTAAAATTATATAGCTGACATTTTTTAAGTTAAGCAACAATAAAGATCAAATGTTTGTTACAAACACATCAAATCAGTTTCCAGATAATGCTGTTTTTTCTTTTGTTTTTACCTCCTCGATCGCGGGCAGCTAGACCTTGACCCCTTCTTAATGTAATGTCCAACTGGTACATTCCGGGATCAGCCAAAGGAACATCTGCATTACTGGTTCCAGCAGTATTTATTTTCTGTGAAACAATATACAAGACATTCCATTATTATTTGTGCTTTATTTTCTCCTATGAAAAAATATATGTTACTCAGATTATAAAAATTAAAAATATAAGAACCCAAACTATAAAAATTGGTCAATAATTAATCACCTTACGAATTTACACAATATCATAATCACTCAGTTCTCTTAAGGTTTTGAAATCCTGGCATTCTATAGAATCAAAAACAAAAAATGGTAATTATAGGAATTTCTGTTTTAATTCTCATTTGAGATAGCAAGTATAAATGAGGAAACATTTTCCACAGGAAGTTCCACATTTTCAACTAGTATAAGAATTGTGTCTAATAAAGAACAAAGATATGCAAGAATTATTGGTTTTCATATAACTGAAAGCGAAAATTAAAGCAATTTCTTCAGGTAATTTTCTAATTCATTTATCAATGCAAATAAATGAGTTCAGACTGATGGATCACACTCATTTCATTCCCAATATTAAATATAATACAGAAATAAATTCACTCTGCATTTTAACAGTATTTCTAAGAAATAAGTACTCAGTGGGCCTCCTAATAATGTTTATGTGGAATAAAAAGTCACAAACTCTTTCTGGAATTGAAATACTTGCAAGGCTGCCTCTGAACATCTTTCAAAACAATATACACTTTTTGATTCACTAGGCATTGAGTTACAAAGGCAATTCTAAGAATAATAGCTATAATAAAAAATAAAAAAGGATGATAAAATTGTCACATTTTATAATTTTTGCCACTTTAAATAAACAAAGGCATTTTCACATGCTGCAGGTAATTTTAAATTCTAATAACTGTTTCTAACACAGAAAGATGCTTTTTTAATGTTGGAATAATATGCCTGGGCAGATGAAAATGAGCCAGAGAGAGAGGGATAGACATAGAATAGCTTCACTCATGATAAGAAGCTTATCACAAGGTGGTAAACACAGTTGGAGCATTAATTGCACTGACAACTACCATGTCAATGTTAGAAAGAGAGAGAGAGAGAGAGAGAGAGAGAGAGAGAGAGAGAGAGAGAGAGAGAGAGAGAGAGAGAGAGAGAGAGAGAGAGAGAGAGAGAGAGAGAGAGAGAGAGACAGAGAGAGAGAGAGAGAGAGAGAGAGAGAGAGAGAGAGAGAGAGAGAGAGAGAGCAGTAGAATGCCTGTCCATACAGGTGGGGGTGTGGTAGAGGTTAGGTTGGGAACATTGATGGTGGCAAAGTTACATTAGTGAAGGGTCATGTACATTCGATGACTAAAACCCAACTACGAACATTTCTGTAACCACTATGCTTAAACAAATAAATTATTAAACAATCAAAGAAAATGCTAGATATCAATTTGGTTCTTTTTGTCTTTGTTTTAGTGCCACATCTGGAGATGTTTAGGGATAACTCCTTGTTCTGCACTCAGGAATCACTCCTGGTTGTGCTCAGGGATAGAATCAGGGTTGACAGTGTGCAAGGCAAGCCCCTTACCCATTACTATCTCCCAGTCACTCAGTTTAGTTCTTTTTTAATTTTATAATTCACATAAAATACAATTGTAAAGCAGCATTGAAGAAGACTGACATAAAAAGTGAATAATTCATTGTTTAAATTCACTGAAGCAATTTTTAGGGTTTCAAACTTGATATGAAGTTTTCCCATAGGATTAGTTATTATTTAAAACAAGAAGCAGCACATAATGCAAATATATGATTTCTCCTCTGGTAATAATAAAAATAAATAACTGCTTTTCTCATAATATTGCAATTTCTATGGGTGATTGTACCATTTTCCTAGTCCCTCAGGTTAGAAATAAGCAAATCATTCTTAACTTCATTTTTCACTCTCCACATCCAAATTCTTGCAAGAAATTCCATGTACCATATTCCCATGTAATACTGCCCCATAGTCTTTTAATTCCTTTTGCTACTAATTTGGATCAGGCTTTCAAATGGCTTAAGAATAAAGGGTAAAATACTTATTATTAATACCCAACCTCATTTAAGTTCCCGATGATTAAATATTGTGATATATTCCCACATGATATAAGATATTATAAAAATACATATCTGAATATATGATTAATTTACTTAGTTGGAATTCCAGAGTTGTTTTGTTTATTTGGTTTGATTTGGAGCCATACTTGGCAATATTCAGGGGCTACTCCTGGCTCTGCATTCAAACTTATCTCTGGCAATGTTTGGGGGAACATATGGGATGCCAGGGATCATATCTGGATAGATTGGTTGCATGAAAGACAAGGGTTATATCTGCTGTACTGTTGTCTATGCCCAAAGATAGGAGTGAGGTGGTTTTTTTTTTTCTTTTCAGGACATACACAGTCATGTTCTTTTGAATGTAATTTCCCTTTTTGATCTTGCTGCTTTCTTTATTCTATCCTTATCTGTGGGATTCATCATTGTGACTAGGATATGTGTAGGGGTGCTATTTTTGAGTCTCTTTTAGCTGGTACTGTTCTGGCATGCAGGATTTGATTGCATGAAGTCTTTTTTTTTTTTTTTTTTGGGTCACACCCGGCAGTGCTCAGGAGTTACTCCTGGCTCCATGCTTAGAAATTGCTCCTGGCAGGCACGGGGGACCATATGGGACATTGGGATTCGAACCGATGACCTTTTGCATGAAAGGCAAACGCCTTACCTCCATGCTATCTCCTGGGCCTCTGCATGAAGTCTTTATCTCTGGGAGTTTCTTTGTAATGATGTTCTTGACTGTTGATTCTTCCTGGGGATTTTCTTCCTGGGTTTCTGGGACTCTAATTATTCTTATGTTGTTTCTGTTGACTTTTTTGAACATTTCTATTTTCATCTGTTCAAAATCTTTGAGTATTTTTTCCATTGTGTGATTATTTGCTTCGAGATTATTTTCCAATCTTTTATGCTGTATAGAGTTATTATACCTCTCATCTTTCAGCTCACTTATTCTGTCTTCAGCTGCTATTACTCTATTGGAGAAACTTTCCATAGAGTTTTCCATTTCCTCTACTGCATTTTTCAGTCCTGTTATTTTAGTTCGGATTTCTGATTTCTATATCTGTGGTCTGTTCAGATCGATTTATGCTTTCTTTGAGTTCTATGAACATCTTCCATATTTCTATTCTAAACTCCCTATCTGAGAGGTTAATTAGGTGGTTGGCATTTTTTTGGGCCATCAGAGATGCCATCTTCATTCTCTATGCATGCTGTTGACCTGCGTTGTTTCCCCATTGTGTGTGATTCTTACTCTGTGTTGCTATGGGGTTTGTGGTCTATAAGAAATGCAGGGCCGGGGCCCGGGAGATAGCATGGAGGTAAGGCATTTGCCTTTCATGCAAAAGGTCATCGGTTCGAATCCTGGTGCCCCATATGGTCCCCCGTGCCTGCCAGGAGCAATTTCTGAGTATGAAGCCAGGAGTAACCCCTGAGCACTGCCGGGTGTGACCCCAAAACAAAAAAACAAAACAAAACAAAATGCAGGGCTGCAGAGCGAAGTGGAGTGGCGGTGGCGCACTTATATTTTCTTTTTGCTGTGTTCTTTGATTGTCACCAGGGATTCACTTTTTCAAATTTAATATGAATTTATTGACCAATAAAAATTTCAAATGGACTATTCCCTTCCTATTTGTTATGCCCCATACTTAGATGTATTCTTAACACAGCTTATTGATGTTAGTATGTATATATTTAATATATATGTCTGAATAAGTTTGGGAACAAGACATATCAATGAAAGAATTACTACCATTAAGGCCGAAAGTGATGTTACTTCTTGTCCCTATTATTATTATTATTTTATTATCATCATCATCAACATTTTTATAATTATAATGAGTACTATGACCACTTAGTATATGGTTCAGAGAGACAATATAAAAATTAAGATACCACATATGGTATTCTGAGAATCACCAGTTATGATCTATGATCACAGAGTCAGAAATAAAAGCATTTGTGTAGCCCAAATCTCCCACTTCCCACTTAAGTAGTAATTAACAAAGTATTTATTTCCTTACAAAATGCAGGTATTCAGTGCAATACTATTAGCCACAGGAAGGCAACATATTGAACATTACATTATCTTTATGCATTCATTCAAATACCTTTCTACTTTATACTTCTCAGAGTATTTTAGATTCCAAATGTTAATGACATTATATAGCATTTTTTCTCATGCTGTGTTTAGTTAATTTCCTTTAGTAAAATGATCTTCTCGTTCATCTCAAATGGAAGATTTCCCTTCTCATTTTAAGGTTGACTAGTAGTTTAATTTATTTACATGCCACATTTTCTTTATCAATTCATTTATCAATAGTCATTTAGCTAATTTCTCTATCTTCACTATTATAAATAATGTTGCAATAAAACTGGAGATAAAGGTGTTTCTCTGAGTACTGACTTAAATTTTCTTAGAGAAATAAACCCAGAAGAATAAATAAATACAAAAATATAAAACTGCTGATGTTATGGAAACACACACTAACAGCACTACTAAAAACAAACAAACCTGAACTATCAGAGCAATTATGAGAAAGAAGGACAGCAGGACTGGAGTGTTAGCTCAAAGGACTAGAACACTTTCATGTGGGAGGTTCAGTTCAATATCAAAATATTGTTGGACTTGCATGAACATTTAATGGAAATAAAAATGATCAGAACTGAACATCAAACCCAAAGTCAACGACAACAGAATCTATTACCAATCTACAGCAAGCTGTACAAGTGGGGGCCAGTTACACTAGCACTCTGGAGGGTAAAGAAGGGAGTTATGGGATGTATTCTGCGAACAGGGGTGAAGGAGGACAACACTGGATAACACTGTTTTAATAGTGAATGTAAAACAAGATATCCATTGTAAAAAATGAATGTAGGCCCCTCCATTTGACACCACACATCAAAATAAACTCAAAATGAAAGAAAGAATTAAGACATAAAACTTGAAGCTGTAAAACTTCTAGAAGAAAATGTGAGATGGAATTGAAATCTTTGTAATATATATTTGGATATGATTTAGAAGACAAAGGTCAAAAAATTTAAAAAACTTCTCTGGTAAAGGAGAGAGATATAGGATACACGGTGGGAACAGGGGTAGAGGGAGGACAACACTGGTGGTGGAATTGCCCCTTATTTATTGTCACTATGCACCCTAAATATCACTGTGAAAGATTTGTAATTTACTTTAAAATAAAATAAAAAAATTCTGTGCAGTTAGAATGATCAATGAAATAAAAAGACGACCTAAGGAATAGGAGAAATATTTGTAAGTTATATATCAGAAGGGTCCATTATCCTATATATATATATATATATATATATATATATATATATATATATATATATATATAACATATTGTTTATGAGAAAGACACAAATAACTCCACTAGCAAAATGTACAAGTAACTGCATCATATTTATAAAAAAAAAAGGCATCCAAATGATCAGATATAAGAAAATGTGGCCACACCATTAATTATTGGAAAATACAAATAAAAAAATGAAATATCACCCCAGGCTTGTAAAGATTGCTATTGCTTAAAAAAGTAAAAGATTGGATGTTCTGGGGATGATGTGAAGAATAAAATAATAGGCATTAGGGCCTGGAGAGATAGCACAGCGGCGCTTGCCTTGCAAGCAGTCGATCCAGGACCAAAGGTGGTTGGTTCAAATCTCGGTGTCCCATAAGGTCCCCAGTGCCTGCCAGGAGCTATTTCTGAACAGACAGCCAGGAGTATCCCCTGAGCACCACCGGGTGTGGCCCCAAAACAAAAACAAAAACAAAAAATTAATAGGCATTATCTTAATGAGAAAATCATAGAGACAGCCATTAAGAAAAATGGTATGGAAGAAATCCTCTGTCCCTTGGTAGAAATGAAAAAGAATCGTTATTTTTAAATAACTTGAATTACATGTCCAAACTTTTGTTTATTTTACCATCCATAAACGGGAAAATAGCCCTTCAAGACTTTTAAGATAATTATAATGTAAACTCATATCTAATACTCAACTTTCCAGTAAAGTGAAAATTTATAAATGCAGAACTAAGATATGCTTTGTTCACAGGTGTCTCCTTAATAAATAGCCGGTACTTTGCAGTGTGCTTGTATGAAGTACATGATCAGTAAATATTTATAAATAAATAAAAACAATCGGGATGAGTTTACAGTTTTTATCTTATGAACTTTTTTTCATAGGTTACTAGGAAAAAGAAGAGCGGTGCATAGGAATGGAGGAGTTCTAACAGGAACAATTGGATATTTGGTAAAATTCAGGATACAATCTCATTGCATTAAACCAGGTTTTCTACATCAGAGAATTAGAGTTAGATATTAGCATTGGATTTTTTGAAAAGTGAAGTACTCCTTTTACGATAGGAGATGTCAAATTTCCTTGTGCCTAATTTTTTTCTTATAGACTAGCTGTTGAGGGCTTGACTAAGACCGTGAAGAATCTGTGGGTAGGACTCAGGCACCTAAATTTTTTTTTCTTATAATACTGCAAGTAATATCACATGTGAACTAAATTGACTCATTTTGCCAAATGCAAAACCAAGACTCATTGTGCCACTTACAAAATCAAGTATAAAAAGTGTATGGTTTCTCCAAATTAAATTATCAAACACTTGGAGACTATATGTAAAAATAAATATGATGTCCCAGGACTTTGAGCTCTACCATTTAAAAGATATTTATATTTAATAGAAGAAAACTTCCACCAGAAGATGCAATGCTGTTGATGAATTCCAAGTGGAGTGTTGCCGTCTAACAGCTCCTTTGTTTTTTGCTTTTGTTTTTCAGTGTTGGGGACTGTAACTTAAAAACAAGTGCTTTTCCACTATTTATACTCCCAAACCTATCAAGGTATTTGAGATTTTCATGACAGACAAAAATGGGATTACTCTGTTAACTAGGGTAGTTGATCCTTACTTAGTGAATGGAGTTATAATAACACTGTATGGAAAATCTTTGGATTTAGGTTTTTTTTTTTAAATGCCTAGTATTGCAAGATCTTCCCTTTCAGGTAGACTTTTGTGAAAGCCTTCATATATTCAATGTTTAAAAATGAACAACCTAAATGTTCTCAGTAGGATAAAAGAAATAAAAATGAACAACCTCATAAGAATATAAAACAGCATCATTGAAGACTGCCACTTAGTCATAACAAATTTGTAGTTAATAATCTGTCCTAATTTATATGGCAATAAAATATTTGAATATATAAATCTAATTTAAATAAATTATAAAATAAATCTTCAAGAACAGACCACAAAAGGTACTAACGTAATTAATTAGGCTCAAGGATTCACTTGTCAGGAAAACATAACCGAGGTCAGCTGAATAAATGACTTTAATGCTGCTTAAACCACACTGAATGGGAAAATACCTGGTAATCAAGGGAATACTCAAGAAGTTTGCTGGTAATGGTATATGACTCATTCATAGCCACACCTGAAAGCTTCCACTTGATTCCAAGTATTTCTAATTCCTTTGCCTCTTATTCAAAACTCATCAAACTGAAGTTGAGTATGGGCTGAAAATGAATAATAAACAAGTTGGTATTTAGCAAAAGTGTTATTAGACAAAGGTAGCTTAGAAGCAAATCCAGAGAAGAAAATATTCAAAGTTATTGCTAAAAGAAAATCATTGTAAAGTCAAGCAAAAATGCTAGAATTCAGCAAAGAACGAGGAAGATAAAAAAGATATAAAGGAGGGAGGTATAATATAACTTTACAGTAAAACTTAAAGACATCCAACCTAGAATGATAATTGCTGGGCAGGGGATGAATATTTTAAAGCAGCCTCTTTTCTATCACCTTATTTCCCATGGTCTCATATCAAACATAAATGGATCTCTTGACTCTTGAAATAGAATAAAAAATAAAGATATGACAAGAACCCTAGAGCGAGAGCGGTTGTACAGTGAATAGGGCCTTTGATTTGCCTTTGATTGCACATGGCCTCTCAGGCTTGATCTCCCAGAACCCCATATAGTCCTGGAACACTGCCAGGAATAAATTCTTAGTACAGAGCCAGGAGTAACCCCTGGACACTACTAGGTGTGCCCTCTCCCAAATAAAGCAACACAAAATAAAACAAAACAAAAGAAGAAAAAAAACTCTAAAATTTTTAAGAATAAGAAAAATAAAAGAGCAAAAGAAGAGCAAAAAGATAACACTATGCTTCAGTAGTCAGAGAACAGTGGTATTGGAGAAAGTTGAACAGATACTACAAACAGAAAAATCTATGACTTCAGTTTCGATTTCCAAGCAATAGCAGCAATAATAAATGCTTATGTGTAGGTGTTCCTATGCTGTTTGCAAGCTCACTATGGCCCATAGGAAGAATAAGGTTCCTTATTTTACATATCTTCGGTTATTAAATAAAGAAATCTTTTATATTTCTATCATAATTTTCAATAAGAATTGGGGAAAAGTTTATGATTTGTGTAATTATATAACTTATCAGTCAAACTAGATATTTTAGAAAATAAAAAGGAGCTATAAAATATGTGGTACAAATAACTCTCCCAGGAAAACTGGGAAATAGGGCCACAGTGTCTAAAGCTAGCCCTTAGTCAACCAGAAAGAAAACCAAATAGGCCTGAGCAATAGCACAGTGGATAGGGCGTTTGACTTGCATGCAGGCAACCCATGTTTGATCCCTAGTGTTTCATATGGTCCCTGGAGCTCCACCAGGAATGATCCCTAAATGCAGAGCCAGGAGTAACCCCAAACACTGTTAGGAAAACAAAGCAAATGAGGCACCACATGCCATATTAAAATTTTGCTATCCTTTGTTTTAGAATGAGACTACAACCCAAGATTTAATTTTGGAAGTTTAAATTTGCCAAGAATCCAAACCAAATCAAATGAATCTTTAAATATTCAAGTACATTAAATGACAATATTTAACTGCTGCTGAAAAAAGTTCAAAATTCAGTATTCCCAGAATGTTTTTCCTGGGACTCCCACCACACTGATTACTCACCCTTGGCTTGTCCGTTAAATACAAGGTTCTGTGCAACATTGCTTAGCTTTCATGGATAACATTTCCACCTACACATACAGTATGTAAAATAACCTAAGCTAAAGGGAAGCATATACTCTCCTGTCTCAATTCTTATGTGCACAGACTTCTTTTTATAATTAACCCTACAGACAATCTTTGTGTTTCAAATGCGAATTCTCTCATGAAATGGTAGATGTAATATCAACTATATAATGTCAACTCCAAAATATCCCACTGTTTTCTAGTCTTTATAATAGCATAGTAGGTGGTGGATATCAAAGGTAGAATTTAAGCTTGTCTAGCTGATGACAGACCCTGGTCCTCCCAAGTAACTCTAGAATCACCTTAAGGCATAGGGCTAGTATGAGCCTGCAAGTACTGTCAGATGTGGCCAAACTTCCCAACCTGAAACTGTAGAGCAGATGCATACCTTATAATGGCCATTTTAACCATGTAATAAATTGGCCTTTTTAAATGTATGAAAAAATAATAAGAATATAAATAGGTATATGTTTACATATGAACATGGATAAAGAGGAGAGCTATTATAAGAGAAAAAAGATTGTGAGTGTCAAAATATAAGACCTATATATAATTCTTAGAAGAAAATCTACCATGAGGCAGAAATAAGGTTTTTTAAAATTCTTTTTTTTTGTTTTGTTTTTTTTTGTTTGTTTTTGGGCCACACCCAGTGACGCTCAGGGGTTACTCCTGGCTATGCGCTCAGAAGTCGCTCCTGGCAGGCACGGGGGACCATATGGGAACCGGGGGATCGAACCGTGGTCCGTCCTAGGATAGCACAGGCAAGGCAGCAGGAACCTTACCTCCTGCGCCACCTCCCGGCTCCCGGTTTTTTAAAATTCTATGAGATTCCTTTTTCTTTTGAACAAACATAAAATTAAAAATAATTTCAACAGAAAGTGCTTTTCAAAGAGTTAAGTGATTTAAAATTCAAACTGCTTTCCCTGTTTCGTTCAAATTATATGTCTGCATTACTGCTTATATTCAGAGTTGATTAATAAGTGATTAAAATCAATCTGCATGAGTTGATGTTATTGTCTCACTCAGACTATTCATGACAACTATCTGTACCAGTGCAACAATAATCTTTATTTCACCCAACTATATGCATCAAACTGGGCACATGATAGATTTTAGATGTACAAAGTTCCTTGACTTTGTTTTCAGTGAGTTTCCAAGCACATACTTTCATCCCAGAGAAAACCAAGTTGTAAATAAAGGAATAAAAGTTATTTTTTTTGAAGTATGAT
>PVKC010009439.1:14089-26864 GCA_004027635.1 Crocidura indochinensis
TTTTTGCAACAATCATCAGAGACAATGAGAGGAGGGCTGAAACTTCCAGCTCACTTCATGAAGCTCACCACAAAGAGTGGTGAGTGCAGTTATAGAAAAAACTACACAAAAAACTACCACAATCACGTGACTGAATGAGAGAACTGGAAAGCCTGTCTGAGTACAGGTATGGGTGGGGTGGGAGGGAGGGAGACTTGGGACATTGGTGGTGGGAATGTTGTACTGGTGAAGGGGGTGTTCTTTACATCACCGAAACCTAATCACAATCATATATGTAATCAAAATGTTTAAATAAAGAAAAAAAGAAAAAATAAATAAAATAACAGACAAAAATATTACTAGTACCAAAGAGAGAGTTTTAGTTGGTACAGAAATTTGTCATAAAAGAAAATACTTTCTGAGTTTTCATACTGAATAAAATTGTTTTTCTTTTCTTGACCACAATCAGGTGTGCTCAGCTATTCTTGCTCTAGAGTGCTCAGTGGTAATTCTCAGTAGTTCTCAGGTGATTCAGGTGTGGTCCAGAGTCAAACAAGAATTGGCCACATGCTAAGTATATGTCTTATCCACTGTACTATTGTTCCAGCCCCATGATCAATTAAATCTAGTGGGTTAAATGTTAAAGCAAGATTTGTTGTGGATGACTTATGTATTCTGGAAATTTTCAAGAGCTAATTGAAATAAAAATAATAAATATGTAAATAAGTCAGCTCAATGAATAAATAATAAGTAGTTACAATGAGCATAAGTATAATTAAATATTATATTACTTTTTTTCAATTGGTACTTAACAAATAGTTTTGATATTATCAAAATTGATGTTTAAAAATGTTCCCAAAACATTGCTAGAGCTTGTTTTCTCAGTACTACTTTCAAAAAATATATATAAACAGTGGCAAAAATTTAGTACTACTATCTAAGAAGATAATAATAAAAGTGAAACATATTTTAAACAAACATCTTTGGCCTTAACTTTAGCCTTAAGTTGATGGGCACAGGTAATTTCCAGACTGGACAGTAAGCAAGGCCAATTTAAAAAAAACATTTCTTTATTTAAGCACCATAGTTACAAACATATTTATAATTGGGTTTCAGTAATTAAAATGCACACCCTATTCACCAGTGCAAATTCTTCCCTGCCACCAATGCCCTCCCATTTTCCTTCTCCCCCACATTTTGTGGTAAATTTCATATCATGGACTGCTATTATTATTATACTATCTTTTATTTTTCTTAAATCCCACATATGAGTGAAACTATTCTGTGTTTATCTTTCTACCTCTAACATATTTCACTCAGCATAATATTCTCCATGTTCATTCATGTACAGGCAAATTTCATGACCTCATTTTTCCTAACAGTCGCATAATATTCCATTGTGTAGATGAACTACATTTTCTTTAGCCACTCATCTGTTGTTGGGTATCTGGGTTGTTTCTAGATTCTGGCTATTGTAAATAGAGTGGCAACAAATATAGGAGTGCAGAGGGCATTATTGTAATGTATTTGTGTGATTCTAAGGTATATCCGTAGTAGTGGCATTGCTGGCTCATAAGGGAGTTTAATTTCCAGTTTTTTAAGGAATACCTATATTGTTTTCCAGAAATGCTGAACTAGATGGCGGGATAGCCACAGCAATGAATGAGAGTTCCTTTTTCTCCACATCTACACAAACACTGTTCTTTTTTCTTTTTCTTTGTGATGTGTACCAGTCTCTGTGGTGTGAGATGGTACCTCATTGTTGTTTTGATTTGCATCTCCCTGATAATTAGTGATGTTGAGCATTTTTCATATACCTTTTGGCCATCTATACTTCTCCTTTAAAGAAATGACTGTTTATTTCTTCTCCCCATTTTTTGATGAGGTTCTATGTTTTTTTTTCTTGTTCTGTCAGTACCTTGTATATCTTAGATAACTGATTGTTACTGGGTAAACAGTTTTTCCCCTACTGTGACCTTTTGTACCCTAGTCGCTATTTCCTTTGAATTGCAGAAGCTTCTCCATTTAATGTAGTCTACTTGTTTATCTCTGCTTTTATTTGTTTGGACAGTGGTGTTTCCTAGAAAATCCCTTTAGTCTCAATGTGATGGAGCATTTTGCCCATGTTTTCTTCCACATACCTTATAGTTTCAAGTTTGATACCAGGGTCTTTAATCCATTTTAATTTGATCTCATGAATGATGTTAGAGGCCTTTTTTTTTTTTTTTTTTTTTTTTTTTTTTTTTGCATTTAGCTGACCAGTAGTTCCAACACCATTTGTTGAAGAGGCTTTCCTTGTTCCGTTTTGCGTTTCTGACCCCCTTGTCAAGGATTAATTGATTGCCTGTCTTGGAGTCATTCTCTGAATATGCATGTCTATTCCATTGATCTGAGGGTCTGTCTTTATTCCACTGCCATGCTGTTTTAATGATTTTTGCTTTGTAATAAACTTAAACGTGGGGGAAAGTGATGTCCTCCCAATCATTTTTCTCAAATGGTTGCTTTAGCTATTCATGGATGTTTATTGTTCCAAGTTAACTTCAGGAGTGTTTGATCTACTTCTTTGAAGAATATCATGGGTATTCTACTGTGATTGCATTAAATCTGTATAATGCTTTGGGGAGTATTGTCATTTTAATAATGTAAACAAGTCTTTCAATGGTGCTATCTTCCTTGTTGAACTTTGTATTTCTCCTCTTTCTATTAGGTCCAATTTCCTCTTGTTAATTAATATGGTTGTGGGAAAATATGTTACACAAAGATCAGACAAATCCCCCCTCGACAACAATGATAGTTCAAGGTTGAGAATATGTCCTGAGATCTTCCAATTAAGACAAATATTTAGATTTGATTAGCATGCTGGCAGTAAAGGAGGAGTGATTCCTCTTAGATAATAATGAGGAAACAAAGCCAGTTGTGGTATGTTTTCATCCATCTTGGGACATACTATAAACTGGAATAAATCTGATCATGAGACCGAGAAATAGAAAGTGGGGAGAGGTAATGGGAATAGATAGAGGGAGAAAGAAATAGAGGGAGAGATAGACAGGCAACAGAAAAACTAGTTTTTCATGATTTGATGGAACCATTGAATTAATTTCTAGATTTTATTTGGTACAACAAATTTCATTTATACTTTTAAGTAATTTGATGTATTTTTTTGGTTAATGTTGAAAATAAAAGGTACCCAATGGATAAAATAGCCAGCTCTAATGGACATAAATATTGTATCACTAAAGCTGCACAAAAACTTCTGAAGTATTTATTTACTCTTATTATCCTAATAATACAGATATGGGAACTGAAAGAGATCTTAAATACAAGTTTATTTAGTAAATAATAGATATTATTTAGTAAATAATAACCCCAAAGACAATGTTCTCAAGCACTTTGCTTTATTTTATTTACTATTAAAAATAATCACAAAGTAAATTAGATAACTGAAATGATGGGATATTTTTAATTTCTTGGTCCTAATTATACCATTCCCTAGGTTCACATAAAAAAAGGACATGGCTGATTGTAAAGAAAAATTATTTTAAATTTATTTTTTATTTTAATTTTCTTTATATTTGGGGTCAGACGTGATGATGTTCAGGGATTACTCCTGGCTATGTGCTCAGAAATCGCTTCTGGCTTGGGGACCATACGGGGTGCTGGGGATCAAACCATGGTCAGTCCTAGGTTAGTGCATGCAAGCCAGACACCCTACTACTTGTACTACCTCTCTGGTCCTATTTTCATTTTTTTATTCACGATCTTCTAAATACTTCTGTTATGAAAAATATTTTCTATTCATTATATGGTTTTAGTTTGTATATTTAATTTGTATATTTGATTATTAATTAAATTTATGTTATGTTACTAACCAAAAGTTATTAGTTTAATGCAATCTAAGAATTTATTAATTTTCAAATAAAACCCAGAAAGAAGTCTGTAATTAGTAAGCAAAATACTTATATATTATATATAATATTTATAAGTATTATATATAATATATTATATAAGTATATATAAATATATAATACTTATATATATACTTAACTGCCTCTTAATAATTTTGTATATCATATTATAGCCTAGAGGGTAAAATAAATACTTTTCTAATGCAGTAGGATGTATTATTTAACTGTGACCTTTTGATTTCAAAGACAAAATGTATCTCTTGACTTTCAGGAAATTATTCCTTTTCTTTTCCTTTTTTTTGGGGGGATAGGGGGTAATATCCAGCTTTTATTTGGGCATACTCTTGATTTTATGCTTAGGAGCCCTGGAGGTGGGAGACTAGAAGTTACTCCAGAAATAGAGCCTCGGCAAGTTGTGTGCAACACCAGTGCCTTATAGACTGTGCTATTTCTCTGACCCTCATTTCTTTTTTAAAAGTCCCTTCTCATATTCACACTTTCAGCTGAATCTATCTTGTTTTATTAGTTGAAAAGATATCGCTCACTTATTACCTATGAGTCTGGCAATCTCACTAATAGAGAAGTTCTAGTTTCAAGTTGCAGAAAGCTGAATCTCTAAAGTTTTATTTTGGGTTCTGAATCCCAATGCCTTATATTGAGATATTGGCTGAGTGAGTACTTCGGAAAATTCCCAGTTGTTGATAATTGGCATACTTAGACAAACTGCCTCAGCCAGGCGCCTGTTCTAATGGCAATAAAGAAGAATTTGTTTATAAAACTGCATCAAATGGAGATTGGATCTATCAACTGGACCAACAAAGACATTAACTCAATGTAAGCATCAGGTACACAGTGTGCAAAGGGTATGATTATTTTGTAGTTTAAACTCAATATGGAATTGCCAGAATAAACCAATAAACAAATATAAATAATGTCACAATTCCAGGAAACAGTAGAAGATTCATAAACCTGCTATCATTTTGGTGTCATGGTTTATGGATAATGATAAACAAACAAAACAATTAAGAAATAAAAGTATGCTGCATTGTTTTCTTACTAAAATCAACCCAGAGCTTACAGACAGCTTGAAACCCTGCACAGAGAATCTCCAATTAAGTTCATTTCATCATTTCATTAAAGCATTTGTGAATGTATGCTGAAAACATAACAAACGCACATACTAGTGAAAGGCTGGAGAGAAATTGTAGTGGGTAAGTTGCTTGCCTTTAATACAGATGACCCAGAATTTATCCCAGTACCACATATGGGAAATCTGAGCATTATCAGTTGTGATTCCATGAGCACTGAGAGTACTCCAACCAAATACAAATGGAAAGGCAAAATATTCCATTTCTTATATAAACTGAAATCCTGCTGCATAATAGTGACAACCATAAAATTTTCTTGAATATTTCCAGAAAGGAAGATGCATATATCTCTTCTAATATATGCAGATCTAAAATAAATGTATGTACTGCTACACAATTTATATTTTAAAATCAAATATCATTTTATATTTTGATTTCACCTTTTCTAACAGGTCCATAGGATTCTATAAAATGTACATAAATAAAGCAACATTTAAAATATTTATTTAAATATTAATTTATTTATGCTATAATTTAAATTTTTGTTGATGTAGATTTAGATTTTGAATCTTCCCCCTCATTTTACAAACAATGCTGTAAATATTTTCATCATAAAAAAAGATTTTCATCACATACAGATTTAATGTATATTAAATGGCTAAAATCTTGACAATGGAATTATTATATCAAAAATCTTTTAATTACAATCTTGGCAATCCTCTAAACCACAGTATTCATTTACATTTCTACAAACCATTGATTGAATGTCTCCAATATCTTAACCAAAATAAATGATCCTATATTTCCATTGAGTTTATTTTCTACAATGGATCATATTCAAAGATACTCTGTTTTAAAGTTAAAGACATTTTACCAAAGAAAAATAATACTATTGGTCACTGATTTTAATGCTTTTCATAACTGCCTTCTTTTGTTTAGATCCTCTCTTTTCAGTTCCTCCTTGATCAGTATTTCTTGCTAGTAAATCCAAGCTCACTTTCATCCCAATTAATGATGTTACCAACCACTGTATCCTTTTTCCTTTCCAATCCCTGACTTCCAGTTTTCTGATTATATTGTTCCACTTGTTTGTTTATTTTGTTTTCTCCACTTTAATTACGTAGAAGAGGAAAAATATGTGAACATTGAAAAGTGCAAACTCTAGGTGGTGAATCAATAAAAAGTTCACTTTCAATGTTGTATGCCTGTCATATTGATTATTAAATGTTTGCTACTTTAACAAATTAAAACAGATACCTCCTTGTTTTGTTAGGCAAGCCTCTAATTTCTAGAAAGACTGTCTTTCATGTCTATTAACCAGTTATTTATCTTTATGTGAAACTCCTGTGCATAAACTTGGATAATTTTTATTTTATGTTTAAGTCCATCTTGTTGTTTATCATGTGTTCTCTGGGAATAAAGACTTAAACATAAAAATGAGAGAATACACATTTGTAAGAATTCTGCCAAATATTTCTCCCCAATTTTAGCTCTGCCTCCCAAATATGAAATTTTGTATACTGTGGGGATGTCTGGCTGAAGTTTTTGAGCCAGAATCAGTTACTAGATTTTTCCTTTGATGAAAATAAAAAGAATTTAGTGTTGTTTGGTAGAATTGGAGTGAAGGTCTATGGATCTATTTATTCTTTGTACAGAGGTGAGATTATTGTGTAATCTACAAAAGTGCAGAGTACCTCAAAAGGTAGTATGAGGTTGATAGAACGTGTGTATGGTCCTTGCCTTGCGTGCGACTAACCTGGGTTTGATTCCCAGCATCCTAAATGGTCTTCTGATTCCTGAGAGTAGAGCACAGTATGTTCTCACTTAGCATCATTATTAGTATCTTGGAAACTGTGATTTTAAGTAAAACTACCTATAAAGAAAGTCTTGAATAATGACATCTCTTCAACATCAGGCAGGGCATTTTCTTTCACACCAAAATTATAACAAAACACTCTTTAAAGACCTGGCTTATTTTGTAGTCAGCACTGATGTAAACCATATCTCAGTGGAAAGTTCACTGAGTAAAGTACTGAGAGGGGCTGAGAGACAGTACATTTGATAAGACACATACAACGTTGTGCTGCCAACTCCAGCTCAAATCTCCTGCACTATGTATGATATTAGGCACCACCAGACATAATTCCCAAGCACAAATATAGGAGGAATCCTTGAGCACAGTACACACCCCTGACCTGATCCCTCATACAAACCAAGAAACAAAAATAAATAAAGAGTGGAATAAACCAATTCTTTTCCAGGAGTGAGTGAAAAGAACCTGAATCCTGCTGTCGGTAGCTATGGAAGCAAAACAGATTGGTGATCCTAAGTCTTTGTGTCTTTCTAGTAGGTGGGCAGAAATATCCGTTTTGCATTGAGAACAAAGTATTGTCTACTTCTGTATATCTTCTGCTTATCCAGGGTCTGACCTTTAACCTTTTTCACATTTCTTTCCTCATTGTCCCTGAGTCATTTCAAGATGGGGCTTCAATACTCCCTTAGTTTCATACACTTCTTTTGTTTTGTTTTGTTTTGTTTTGTTTGGGGCCACACCCGATGATGCTCAGGGAGTTACTCCTGGCTATGCGTTCAGAAATAGCTCTTGACTCAGGGGACCATATTGGATGACGGGGATGGAACCGAGGTCCATCTTGGGTCAGTCACATGTAAGGCAAACACCCTACCAATGTGCCATTGCTACAGCCTTGAGTTTCATACACTTCAACTTGATGTTTATTTAGGCACAATTATTACAAACATGTTTGTAATTGGGTTTCAGTTATAAAAGAGAACACTCCTGTCCACCAGTGCAACATTCCCATCACCAATGTCCCTCATCTCCCTCTTCCCTTACCCTCTGTCAGTATTCGAGACAGGCATTCTATTTCTCTCACTCACTACCATTGTCATACTTGTTAGTGTAGTTATTTCTCTAATTAAACTTACCACCCGTTGTGGTCAACTTGACATGTCTAAACTGTATTCTTTTAGAATAAAATAAACTGTATTCTTTTAGAAGCTCAAACTAAACAAGTCTTAAACTCATCTCTTGGGTTTCCTATTTTGATCTATCTGTCCTTCCTTTAGTTCAGACAACCATTCACTATTCTTTCAATTAAGTGGTATTCTTTCTTCTCTTTCCATACAATCATCTCATTAGATATGCAGCAAGTCTAGTCAAGTAATTCCAGGACATGTCTTAACTCTCTCCCCTTTTACCATTCCTATCATAAATTCCCATTTCATATTTTCATAATCTCTAACTTGAAGTTGTCTGTTTTTTCCAAGGGTATTCCTCCTTCTATGTATGCCTGTACCACTTTGTTTATGAAGTATCTAAATTAATCATCAAGCATAAAAAATGATCATCTTACTGCCTGCTTAAAATCTTCTCGTGGATTTTTCATACACTAAAATCCATCATTGTGAATCATAAAGTCATGTTTAGCGCTCTCTCCTACTAGCTTTCCAATTACATATGTGCCTCATTGCCCATAGCCATGCTGACCAAGTATAATTTATTGATTTTGCTAAGATCTTGTCAACAAGTGTCTTTATCAAAGCTGTTAATTTTATTGGAAGCTTCTTCTCCAGGCTATTTCTCATCCTGGCTGTCTTAACTTATATCACCTTCTCAAAGAAGCCTTTCCTGGTCACTCAGGAAATAAAAAAGAAAAAGCTCTTCAGAACGAAAGAGTAAAGAAATGTCTTTAGACTCAGTGAAAGAGGGTGAGTTCTCAGGAAGAGGATAACAAAAGCTCCAGAATTTGTTTGAGTAGCTCAATATTTAGTGAAGTCATAGTGAAAATATCACAAGCTCCCATATAATCCAGTAATACCACCCTTAGGGATATACTCAAAGACCACAAAACACAATATAATAATGCCTTCTGCACTCCTATATCCATAGCAGTGTTATTTACAATAGCCATAATGTGGAAACAACACAGATGCCCAACAAATGAGTGGCTAAAGAAAATGTGGTAAATCTATACAAAGGAACACTAATCCACTGTTAGAAAAAATAAAGTCACAAAATACAGTCACATGGAGAGATATGGAGACTATTATTTTGAGTGAAATAAGTCAGAAGGAGAGAGATAAACATAGATTAGTCTCATTCATAAGTGGAATTTAAGAAAAAAGGCAATATAATAATAATAATTCCCAGAGACAATAGAGATGAACGTTGGAAGGACCAACCCATGATAAAAAGCTTATCATAAAAGTGGTAAGTGTAGTTAGAGAAATAACTATAACAACTTCCATGAAAGTGATAGAAAGAGAAATTTAACGTCTGTCTCAAAGACAGGCAGAGGATGGGGGAGGAGGGCAATGAGGGACAATGATGGAAAGAAGTTGCATTGGTGAAAGGATGTGTGCATTTTACGGGTGAAAGCCAATACAAATATGTTTGTAATTATGGTGCTCATATAAAGAAATTATATATTGAAAAAATATGTGGTAAATCAGTCTTTACAATTAAGGTGTCATTCATTAGATATGAAATTTTAGTAATATACAAGCACATACCTATCATCTATTGTACATGGTAATTTCTGCTGTTAACATAATTCCATGGTAAAAGTGATTACTCTGTTTCACAAACAATACAATAGTTAAGATTACAACTCAGTAGCTTGGTTTATAAATTTGTATTGGCTCCACATTTTTATGTCTATCTTTTATAAGATGAAGATAATTAAAGTCCTCATCAGACAGTGAGAATTTGATGAATTAGCAATTCTAAACTGCTTGCAATAGTATCAGAACCAATAAAACACAATTGGAATGTTGGACATTAGTGTATATTTCCAGAAAGAGCAGGAAAGAGTAGTTGGGCCTTGGAAATGATGAGCTCTGAAGATGTATCCTCAACAACACAGTATTCCAGAAATACAACCCCTTGAGGAAAATTGTGAAAAGTTAGACATATAGAGATGCTATATAATTTTCATGCCACTAATACTTTGAAAATAATTAATTTGTCATACATGCCATACATTCAATTGCCAGACATGCAATTCTTTAGAACATGCATAGAAACCTTGAACAAAGTTATAGCCAAATAAATGAATGTGAAATCTAAATCTGCTCTAATGACCAATTTCATAACTTGTTCACCCCTCACTCCCTTAAGTGATAGAGATCTTAGAGATAAATGATCTAATTATATAAACTTTTATCTTGATTGTTAATTCATTATGCTAGTAGTCTCACTATTAAATCAGTTCCATTCTTCACTTTCATTAAACCTTAGGGGGAAATGTTTGAATATTCAAGGACCAAAGAATAAATATTATGAACATTTGCGTAAATAGTGTCTCACTTCTTTCATTTAAAAAACACCAAGTTATTAGTGATATTTTGTTTAGTTTGGGGGAAAACTTGGCAGTGTTCAGATCTTTCTCCTGGCCCTGTACTCAGTGATCATTTCTGCAGTGTGGGGGAGTCATATGTGTGGAGCCTGGTATTAAATATGGGTCACAGTGAGCAAGGCAAATGTCTTACTTTTGTATTACTAGTTTGGCCACTAATTTTTTTTTATCTCAAACTATGTTTTGTAATTTAATTATTTAAAGGACTGTGATTTACAAAGTTAGTAATAGTTGAGTTTTAGTAATATAATATTTCAACACCAAATATTCAAGCAGTGCCAACTTCCCTCCACCAGCTTTTCCATACTCCACCCCCACTCAGTTTAACAGGCATACTAGAAAGTTCAGTGACCTCATATTTTCAATGTTGTTGAGTCTGTGCTTTGGATGTATGGCTATACTGTTTTTCCAAACTAACCATATAACCCCTGTTTATATATATATATATATATGTATATATATGTATATATATATTTAAATATATAAAGTCTCAACCCCTGTTGCCCTATTACTCATCCTTTTCTCATCTTCTTCCTACCCCACCCTCACATAATTAGTTTTCTTCTCTATCTTTTTTTCTATAAACTCTTGCATTAAGAATAATTTAGGCATCCCCTTTACTACAGTTCCTAGTCCAGTTATTCTATGTACCACAAATATGATTCTATGTTTGTGTTCACTAGACAGCATCGCATCAAAAGACTTCCTGGACACATTTCCCTAAAAATATTTCTCCCTCCCCTGACTATGTTGTGTCAATATAATAAATAATAATTATTTAAGTAATTAATTGTCTCACTGTCTGTTATCACTATATCACTTATTTATCCCATTAAAACTAAATTCCTAGATATTTAAAAACCAGGCCCAAATTTACGCATCTTTGTGGGCAGTTTGATAAGGATTTGTCAGATTGATTTGGAGTTGAGTTGAGTTCATGTCTAATATATCACAAAAATGCAATGTCCCAAGTGGTATTCTTGATGAAAGTTAAGTTCTTTGAGAATAGTGATATTTATCTTTTTAATTCACAAATTTTGCTATCAAGAATAGCAACTGACATAATGAGTTACTGAATGTATATTAAGGTTTGAGAGGAGATACCTATAATCTAAACTGGTATTTATTACTGTATCAGTAAAGGCATGAGAATTATCTTATGAAAACCATGTGGAAAGAGATGTTGTCATAAAGACTATTTATTTTTCCCAAGTACCAGTCTGCAGTTTATTTATACAGTGTCTATGAATATAACATATGCCTTTAGGTATCAGTTTTAAGAATATAGATATACTAAAGTGTACTTCTCTAAGGAAAAATAATTTAAATATACAAAAATATTTTACTTAATATTCCTGTTGTGGCTTATTTTACATAGTTTATTTACAATTCCATAGATTGGTTTGGATTTCTAAGGAGTTGTATTTGTATTTAGAAAACAGATAAAAACCAGCTTGTGGGTGGACATCGACAATACATTGCAGGTAGCAGACCTGAATTTGATCCAGGCACCCCAAATAGTTCACTTTAATCCAAATAGTCCATAGCAGTGATCCCTGAAGGCAGAGCCAGAAGTAAGTCCAGAAGATTGCTGCATCTGAACCCAAAACAAAAACAAACAAGCAAAAACCTATCTGGGAACCATGATGCAACAATGCCCTTTGGCAGTTGTATCAGTATCTTAGCATGTGTAAAGTCCTCTGCTGGAATTCAGAATATACTTTTTGTGGACACAGTTTATTGGGTTTATTGCTTATTGGATGACATTTCTCAGGAGATTTTATTAGCATTTTTACTAAATATTAATTTTATGAAGTGAATAGAATTTACAAATCGTTCTTAACTGGCACTAACTTGTGACATATTTTCAGAAAAGATGCCTATTGTAATTGTCAAGTGACCCCAAGGCCTGTGACATTTGTTCTTTTAAGTGCTTCCTGAGGGGCCCGGGAGATAGCATGGAGGTAAGGTGTTTGCCTTTCATACCAAAGGTCATCGGTTCGAATCCCGGTGCCCCATATGGTCCCCCGTGCCTGCCAGGAGCAATTTCTGAGCATGGAGCCAGGAGTAACCCCTGAGCACTGCCGGGTGTGACCCTCCAAAAAAACAAACAAAAAAAAAACAAAAAGAAAAAAGAAAAAAAAGAAAAATAAGTGCTTCCTGAAACCCAGAGTTTCTGTATCTGGGGTCATGTAATTCCAGTGGGCCATCAAGGCATGTCATAGGAATCATAATGATAACCATAAGTGATAACCACAGTATTAAACTAGAGATCAAACAAGTAAGATAGATCAAACAAAATCTGAAGAGGACCACTGTCAAAAGAACGTTGAGAAAGACTATTTTAACTATTTAACTAGTATTTAGACTAGTCTTTAGTTAACTACTGCTTAAGCATTCTAGAGAATAACTAAGTGGCAAATGG
>PVKC010009440.1:0-26843 GCA_004027635.1 Crocidura indochinensis
ACTTCCAAAATGTACCTCAGAATACGTTCTAATTGGACAAGAATGGTGCAAAATGTTTTATGACTAGCTTCTTGCTTGGCCTGAGAAAGCACCCATAGAACTATTATTTGTTTCATTACATAGTAAATTTTATTTCTTGGTTAGGTTAGATTATCATCCATGCGACTATTTTCCTAAAGCACTTAGGAAGGGTTTCACATCTCTCAAATTTTACCAACGTTGGGCTTTCTAAGTGCTATAATCAATTAAGGATATCAGACAGATTGTACGTGCTTTAGGGTTCAAGCCAGATTTAATTTCATATGCAAAAAGTAGCAGCCTCAAAGAAAAATCATAATCATTTATAAGGGAAGATATTGTCCTGGCCCACTTGCTGTCTTTCCTTTGTAATAAAACAAAAGTGTTTCATCCACAATGAATGTCTGAAAAGAACGGTGCACCCCTATTTTGACTGATCCATCTTTTGCCCTCACCTCATAGGGAGATACAGTTAGCTTCTGTTTTGATGGACATCCCAGTTAGTCTCTCATTTATTAAAATCATTGGTTACTTATAAGCATTTATAAGTTTATATTGTTATGGTACTGACTTTTTTTTTATTTTGTTTTTGAACCAAAACCCGGTGTTGCTCCTGGCATAAAGGGTTACTCCTGTCTCTGTACTCAGAAATCACTTCTGGGAGTACTTTGGGGACCATATTGGATGCTGGGGATTGAACTTGGATTGGCTGTTTGCCAGACTATGTACCCTACCCATTGCACAATCTCGTAGTATCTAACTGACAAAATAGCATACTAATGGTTATGGGCTCTAAATTAACACTACAATTGAGGAGTTGTCTTGGATTTATAAGATATACCCAAAATTACATGCTATGTCAGACCAAAGAGAGAATACAGTGGATAAGGGACTTGGCTTGCATGACCTAGGTTTGATGTTAGGTACAATATGATGACATATGTACATGCAGTATATGCAGTACACATATCTCAAGTACTACAGGAGTGATCCCTGACCCAGAAGTAAATCCTATGCACTGCTAGCTGTGATCCTTGTCAAAAACATATATAAAACAATGAAATGAACAAAAGAAGATGTGCTATGTTGATAATTTTGAAGGGGAGAATATATATAATTTATTTTTTGATAAATTTAACATGAATCTTTTTAACTTACATATGATCTCAATGACTTTTCTTGATTTGATTTGGAGCAATACCCAGCTGAACTCAGTTTCTGCTTCTGGATCTCTGCTGGGATCACTCTCAGTGGAGCATGGGGACCATGCAGTGCAATTATTGCACTTCCACATTTAAAATATGCGCTCAAGCTGAAGAGATAGCACAGCAGTAGGGCATTTGTCTTGCATGTGGTCAATCCAGAATGGAAGGTAGTTTGATTCCTTGCATCCTATATGGTCCCCCAAGCCTGCCAGGAGAGATTTCTGAGTGTAGAGGTAGGAGTAATCTCTGAGCACTGTCAGGTGTGAACCCCCCGCCCCAATCAAAACAAAACAAAACTAACAAGCAGGCATGTATTCAGCCTGTATTCATGGTCTTATATTTCTCTTGGAGATAGACATTCATACTCGGATGCTCTGCTAAAGCATGGATACATATCAGTGTGTTTATTTTTTGACAGGGTATAGATTTTTCTGTTTATTTTAATAATTTTTTATTTAAACACTGTGATTGCAAGCATAATTGTAGTTGGGTTTCAGTCATAACAAGAACACCTTCCCAACACCAATGCCCCATCTCTTCCCTTCCCACCCCTGCCTGTATTCAAGACAGGCTTTCTATATCCCTCACTGACTGACATTGTTATGATACTTCTTAGAGTAGTTATTTCTCAAATAGCACTCACCACTTTTTGTGATGAGAGTGTGTTTTCCTTTAGAAAAACATACCTCTATGCTCATAAAACAATATATAAGCCATTTTTGGTGTACTGCTTTTGTTCTTACTTCTTTGTCTTTGGGTCAAACCTGGCTGAACTCAGGGCTGATTTTTGACTAGAACAAAGGAATCCCTCCTGATAGGTTTACGGGATCATATAAGGTACCAAGGATTGAATACTTGGCAAGCACCCTACCCAATGCACCTTTGCTCTAGTGACATTAATTGGCTTTATTTTTAAGGCAAAAAATT
Source organism: Crocidura indochinensis (assembly GCA_004027635.1). Taxonomy (NCBI): domain Eukaryota; kingdom Metazoa; phylum Chordata; class Mammalia; order Eulipotyphla; family Soricidae; genus Crocidura; species Crocidura indochinensis. The sequence goes on from PVKC010009440.1 coordinate 2,151, forward strand.
CATACTTTGAAAGTGCTTAATGTCTGTTGTGGTTTCTTGTTTTTATTAAGAGTTCAAACGTATTTGTATATTCACTTTAGGATATGTTGTCTAGGTAACTCCTCAGCTTGGTGTCTTCCTGTTTTTCATGTGCAAAAGAAATCTCTCAAAGGGTTGAAAATAAATGAGCAATTTTATTTGGTGCATTCATAGAAAACATTTCTGACTAAAGAAAGAAAACTATTCCGACTAGATGACCTCTAAAATCCCCTCTAGCTCTAATATTTTCTTATTCTGTGATAGGCCCATTAGGTAATCCTGACTCTGACATGACTCATGTCTCCCTTCAAAGTTGAATCTCTTTTTAGCAGTTAATTTGCTAAGTGCCTGTATGCATATGGATTGTGTACTGTCTGCTTTTAAGGTCACTCAGCCCTCTTCTCTGCTTCTGTAGGGTTGCATGGCACACGTCAAGAAGAAATGATTGATCACAGATTGACAGACAGAGAATGGGCAGAGGAATGGAAACATCTCGACCATGTAAGACATCAGAATTATTTAGGTCAAAACGTTTTGAAAATGACCAGAGGGAGATCATGTGATGTATTAAAAGCTTGGAGGGTTTATGTTTGAAAAACTAAAACGGTTTCTGGTATTTAGGGAGAGAGAAGGGAGGTTTTTATACCCAACAGCATTTTGGGATCCATGAGGTACAAAGATTGAATTTGGGGCTCCCTCAAGCAGAAAATATACCCCAGTCATTAGAGCCATCTTTCGCTAACTTTCCTAAGATAAATAAAAATGTTTGAAATATAGAGTATGATGGCTCAGTTTCTTTCACAGATAACAAGAGAAATGTTTCTATCACAGAAAAGAGTCTTTGAAGCCAGCTTTTGTGAGGGGCTAGAGAGATGCTTAGGGATACAAGCCTAATCCTTATCCTGGACTTCATTCCTGACCACTCTCCCACATCCAGTTTCCCCACCCAAAAAACAAATTATCATTTGGTCTAGGGCGATTTCTCCTGGGTAAAAGTGGAGATTCTCTGGTAGGTGGCTGAGCCTGGTTCATCCCCAGTATTACATATGATCCCTAGATCAACAGTAGGTGTAGACAAAAACCAACCACCCTCCTAAAAAATGTCTTTTACTAGCCTCTTAATTGTTTTACTATTCCCAGTCTTTATCTTGTGATTGATCATCTTTTGTCCTCTCCCTCCTGTCTCTTTGTCATAGCTATTAAACTGCATAATGGACATGGTAGAAAAGACACGACGATCTCTCACTGTTCTGAGGCGCTGCCAGGAAGCAGACAGGGAGGAGCTGAATTACTGGATCCGGCGGTACAGCGACGCAGAGGACTTGAAAAAGGGTGGCAGCAGTAGCAGCAGTCACTCCAGGCAGCAGAGTCCTGTCAACCCAGACCCAGTGGCATTAGGTAGTGTTTCTTCCTTTGTGCAGAAACTAGTATTTCTTCTTCTGTGCACTAGGTAGTGTTTCTCCCTCTGTTTCTTCTGCTATCACTGCTGATTCTATTTTCAACTTTCAGATTGGAAATAGACAATGCAGGGAACTTTAGATCATTCAACATACTATATGTTTTCAAATATGTCTTCTATAACTAATAGGGAATAGGCAGGTTGATTTAGAAAGAGATGGCCCCCTAACCGTACTCTTTCCATTTTTATAGTTTATAGGGTTGGGATTATGGGAAAAAACTTCAAAACTGGACCACACTTTCATATAATGAATTGTATTCTCTTCTTGGTATTCTTTTTTTTTTTTTTGTGGTTTTTGGGTCACACCCGGCAGCGCTCAGGGGTTACTCCTGGCTCCATGCTCAGAAATTGCTCCTGGCAGGCACAGGGGACCATATGGAGCACCAGGATTCGAACCGATGACCTTTTGCATGAAAGGCAAACGCTTTACCTCCATGCTATCTCCCGGGCCCGAATTGTATTCTCTTCTATAGAAATTGTAAATCTTCCACAACAAAAGATTTCTGTACATTTACCAAACTTGCAGAGGTATTTGCAGGGGCTTCTGGTCACCATTATTAGCACTGCAAGCACAGCTGCATGTTAGCCAATTTTAAATTTTATACCCAGCTCAATGGTAGCCTTGTTTTATAATGCTTCTTCACTTCTTTGTTTTTGGTTTTGGGGCCACACTTGGTAGCTCTTCACTCAAGGATGACTCTTGTTGAGTTTTTATGGAATCCTAGGGAATGAACCTGGGTCAGCTAGGTGTAAGGTAAGTGCCCTATCTGTAGTAATATTACTCCAGTCCCTTAAGCTGGACAAAACAAAGTCTATTTATTTGGTTTGCTTAAGGCAAAGAATGAAACTAGGTCTAGATTTGCTTTGCATTAGTACTGGTCAATAACAAAACTAAACCAAATTAACAAAACAACTCTTCATGTTTCTGTTTATTGGAGCCACTTCTAGTAGTGTTCAGGCTTATTCTTGACTGCACTCAGGGATCAATCTTGTAGGGGTTCAGGGCGCCATCTGAGATGCTGACGATTGAACCTGGACTGACCGCATACAAGGAAATGCTCTACCCACTATACTGTTGCTCTGATCCCACAAATTTTTTTTAAATTTCCTTTTTGTGATTAAACTTTGGTTAATATGACAGCATACTTAAGATAAATAAAGGAAATGTTTTTATGTAAATGAAATAAAATTTTGGGAGTAGAAATAATTAATTTAATCCACTCTATTTAGCATTTACTGACACTGCTTGCTTATTGAATATCTAATATTTACTGTGGATCATGCCAGCATTTTAAAAAGGTAATTAGTCCAGATTTTATCTCTCAACCTACTATAATGGAGGAAACAGGCTAGGAGAGAGCTAGTGATGAGATACTGAGGGCCACTTGAATTTAGTCCCTTAATTTGGCAGTGTTTATTATTGTCTTTGGAAACAGTTCAATGTCAGGAATTGATAGTAAATCAGGCTTGTGTGTTACTTAAAGCATGTAGGACACTATTTTGTTTGTTTGTTTTAGGCCACACTCACCAACACTCAGGGGTTACTTCTGGCTCTACTCTTATAAAGCATTCCTGGCAGGCTCAAGGAACCATAGGGAGTGCCAGGGATCGAACCTGAGTCAGTCGCATGCAAGGCAAACGCCCTAACTGCTATTGCTCTGGCCCATATAGAACACTTTCATAGTCAGCAATGATATAAATGTCTAATGTTCTCAAGGAAGATTTTTGGGGGGCTGTTGGGAGGTATACATCCAGTGGTACTCAGAGGTCAACTCTTGTTTGTTCAGAGGGCAACTTGTGGTGCTGGGGATCAAACTGCAGTTGGCTTTGTGTAAGACAAGCAAATTTCTCTTTGTACTTTCTTTCCAGACCACTGGAAGACAGTTTTCCTGCATTGTAACCCCCAAGAGTAAGACTGGTTTAAAAAAAAAAAAAAGCTTAAAAGAGTCCATACATAATCCTTTTTTGAGTAAGGATTGGGTTACACCTGGCAGTGCTCAGGGGCTCTGCACTCAGAAATTATTCCTGGCAGTGCTCAAAGGACCATAGGGGATGCTGGGGATTAAACCTGGGTTGTCTGTATTCAAGGCAAACATGCTATCCACTATACTATTGCATTGGCCCCAGTATATATAATAATACTTTTAATGACTTCAGAAATGAATGCTTTGAATTAAACTGAATGGTTGCTTTTCAGTTTTTATAGATTATATATGTTATTCAAAGTCTCCACGCTTTTGTCTGGAATATTAAAGCCAAATATTTTGGAGGGTTAAATAAGTCTAGTTCCTATGTATGAAGTAATCATATTGACTTCAGAGAGAGTCTTTCAGGAGCAGAGATTTAGTATCTAGTGGTTATTTCATTCTGTGTTTCACAGTAGATTGTTGAACATGGGACTGAACTCTAAGAGATCAGGTTGTTTGTCTTCATGGTCATGATGGTTGTTTATTTTAAATATTTTTTTTTTAGATTCTGTGTAGTACTTTGGGGTGAATGTGGCGGTACAGTGAATGAAAAGATGGGAGATGGGAAAAAATGTAGACTATGTGGGAGGTGAGCATGTTCTGGACTTTTGAGAATATACAGACACCCATATATGTGGTTACCTGGTATGTGTTTCTTTTAGTCCCACTCTCTCAATTCCTTTTGGGGGAGGAATGTCCTCTCAATTCTCAGTTCTTGTCTAATCTAGTCTCAGAACTTCAGGATAATATCATAGACTATATGTAGTTCCAAGTATTCCCTGTTTCACCTCTATCTTGGACATGATCACAGTGTTTAGGTACAATCAGATTACACATGTTTTAATTTATTTGGAAACTGAACAGAGGCTTGTGCAACTTAAAAAAGATTTTCTGTTTTATTAGGCGTTTTGAGGGTCCCACTCAGTGTTTCTCAGGGCCTTCTCTTTGCTCTGTATTCAGGGACCACTCTTGGTGGGAATTAGGGGACAATAAGGGAGGATCTAGAATTCAACCCAAGTCAGGTATGCGAAAAGCAAGTACCCTACCTTCAGAATTATTCTCTGATATCTGCAACTTCCATGTTCAACTCATTTCCATTCTTATGTTTGCAAAACATAGTCATTTCGAAGGCTTAGTAAGACAATTCGATCAATTCATCACTAAGTGAATTTTAGGGGCTTCTCCAGATTATAAGGACTATTTTGAATAGCCTTTTGAATTGTTTATATTGAGGGGCTGGAGTAATATTAATGATGGGTAAGGTACTTGGTTTTCCTTCAAAAGATCTGGGTTAGGTCCATGTTATCCTGTATGGCCCGAGGCAGTGCTGGGAGTGATTCCCCAGTACCAGAGCCAAGATTAACTCTTGAGCATGCCATTATGGTCCCAAAACAAAGAAAAAAATGTGCATACACTGAATCCACAGTACTATTTCCATCTTTTAAGTAAAAAGTGTTTGGTGCTATTAATAAAATACTTGTAGAGATATTCTTTCCACTGCTCATTTCCTGCTTTCTTCCTTCCCTCCTTCCCTTTCTTCCTCCTTCTTTCTTGTTTTATGGGACATACCTGGAAGCAATGCTCAGGAATTGCTCCAATTTCTGTACTCAAGAATCCCTCTTGGAAGTTATTAGGGAAACATTTGTGGTTTTCTGGGAGTCAACCCCAGATCAGCCACATGCAAGGCAAATGCCCCAAAATCTATACTGTTCTGCCCTCCCCAGTGCCTATAGAGGCTAATTGTTTATTTCAATGTCTTCCTGTATTTTTTTTTTTTTTTTTTTTGGTTTTTGGGTCACACCCGGCAGTGCTCAGGGGTTACTCCTGGCTCCATGCTCAGAAATTGCTCCTGGCGGGCACGGGGGACCATATGGGGCACCAGGATTCGAACCGATGACCTTTTGCATGAAAGGCAAACGCCTAACCTCCATGCTATCTCCCGAGCCCCAATTCCTGTATTTTTGAGATGATATTATTTTTAATATTACATGTCAGTGCCTTAAAGTACTCCCTAAACAATAGTTTCTACTGAAATACAACTTTCTACTGTTACTGAATATTTTACAGAAAATATTCCAAGTATACAAATGTTGACATAATGAAAGTCAGTGTTTTTAAAAAAAATTATATTTTCAAAGTTCGACTTGCTCTTTATACAATTAATTCTTGCTACATAGGGCATTTTACTGGAGAGAGTGTTAATACCATCATATTTGAGGATTTGATCTTTGAATCACATGTATACTGGCAGGCAGGTTTGTAGGTGTTAATTATTAATATTCTATATATTTCTGTGGATTTCTGTAGTTCATTTCTCCTCTATTGTGCTTAGTTACTTTGCATATTGATCAGATCACTTTCTTTTTTTCCTGGCATTTTCTTTACTCTGCTTTCCATTTTTATTGCTTCAGATATTCTAGTCATTAATGTGCTCATTTTTGTTTCCTTGTTTTCTTTCTCTTTCTCCAGAAATCTTATGTATCAGTAGATAGCATTAAAAGAAACTATCTACTATAGTCTGAGGCATACTAGTACAAACACTAGGTTGTACTACTTGCATTTGAATGTTGTGACATGAAAGTATAAAATTTAGAAAATATTTCATATGCATTTTGGTAAATATTGAGGTCTTTTGAGAAAGAGAAATGTTGGATAAAGCTTTATGTTTGTTTTTACTAGAATAAAAAACCGGTTGTTTAATCATGAGTAGCTTTAACACGAAGAACTTTTTTCTTTTTAGTTAATGGTCTGCCCATGTTGATTAAAATAAAAATTGCTGTTTTAAATTTTTTCAAACTTACACATTCTGATTGTCATATCATTGAATTTTAGAAACATCAATACACTTCACATCCTTAGAAAAGCTCACATGAAGTTGAAAATCTTAGGTTCTGAGCAGATAGTTTGAATTTGAACCCCTAGATTTTCTCCTTGCTTTCGGTGCCTTGACATTTAATTCTCTATGCCTCAGCAACCTCGAAATGGGAATAGTAATAAGTATTTCATAGTTCTTTATTAAATTAGTTAATAGGTATAGAGGCAGTAATATTTTTGTGATGTACGTAAGAGATATTACTATTTTTAAAATGTAATACTAAAGGAGATTTTTTAAGTATAAAACATTTTTAAGTATAAAACATAATTGCTACACTAATAGGTCAGGTCTTACTTTTGACTCTTAAGTATAAGAATTGTTTCTAATAGGACTCAAGATGCTAAATTCTGTACTGGGGATCAAACCTCAGCTGACCATGTGTAAAGCCAGTGACTTATACCTTATCCTATTTTTCTAGTCGCTTTTAAATATTTTTTGTTTTTTTTTGTTTTTTTTTTTTTGGCCAGACCCATTTGATGCTCAGGGGTTACCCCTGATAAACACTCAGAAATCGCCTCTGGCTTGGGGGGGACCATATGGGACGCTGGGGGATCGAACTGCGGTCCTTCCTTGACTAGCGTTTGCAAGGCAGACACCTTACCTCTAGCGCCACCTCTCCGGCCCCTGCTTTTAATTTTTTAAGTGTTTCTAGCAGCTTTACTCACCATAATTTCAAATTGGGAAAAGTTCCAATATTCATTAATAGATAAATAAATAAATATTAATATGTCTATATAATAGATTATTATTTAGTATTAAAAAGAACTACAACAGTATAGTTACATACAGCAAGAATAAGTTTCGTAAATATGATACTGAATAAAAAAAAGCAGACAAAATAGCACATGTAGTATGTTTGTAGCTGAAGTCTTCAAAAAGGCCAGATCATTCTTTATAGGAATCATAGGAGATGCTGCCTGGAAAGGTATGAGTATTGGTTGGTTGGCTTTTGCCTGAGATTGGTTATTTGTTATTATTATTGGTGGTGGTCATGATGGCTTGAATGTGTTTATTGTTAGAGAGTCTGGAAAGATGGTGGTTGCAAAAGAAAGTTAAAAAATAGTGGTATATGGATTAATGTTTATTCTTGGCACTCAAGATTATAAAATTATAGTAAATTCTTAGAATGTGTTCACCCTAAAAGTAAAAAGAAAAAAATATGCTTTGGAGACTCTAATTCATGATACAAAATGGTAGGGAAACAGATTGTTTTTAGCTTAAGGAATCTACTCTGTTTTGTACTATTGCATTATAAAAACCCCAAACAAGTTACTTAAAGTTTATCTTTATATGAAATTTTATATGCTCGTTTTGATGCTTTTAACTCTCAGCAAAGAATTCAAGATTTCACTTATGTACCTATGTGAAGTGCCTACTATAGTAAGAAAGTTTATTATATTGTACTATATTGGATCTTAACAAGATGGGACAATTAAATATGTGGGTTACCACATCTGGCAGTGCTCAAGGGTGGTTAGTGGTAGGAATGCTTTGGGGCCCATGCAGTGGTACGTAACAAACCTGTCGGGCTTTCAGCATGCAAAGTTTATACTCCATGCCTTTGTGCTCTCTCCTCAGCAACATCTTCTAAAAGAAATCAATTTATTGCTTCTTGCCTCGCTCTTCAAGCCCAGGTTCTCCCTTGAACATATGTTTCACTTGCTTGTCTTGTTTCTTTTCTAGTTATATCCACTATGGATAAACCTGTGTTCTCTCTCAAATATGTACTTTGTTCTTTCTCTCCCTTCACACCGTTCTAAATAAGTTTCAATAAATTATCCAAATAAAAAACAATAAATTACACCCCCCTCAAAAACAAAGCAAAAGGGATTGATTCTTGGAGTATTGTTAATGACAGAAATGGTAATGCAATGGTTGACATCTAGGCTGGGGTTGAGCTTCCGAACTATATAAAGCTGAGATTTCTGAATTTATTACCCCCCCCCAAAGTAGCATTTATAAACATGAACTTAACCTTTCTTGTGATGGCTTTTGTAATAGATATTATCATGATCACAGCCTCATTCTGCTCACTACAGGATGAAGGCCATACCTAGGTGCTGCCAAGCTTTGAGCCTTGCTGTCCTGGGTCATATGAGGTCACATTGGTTCTCCAAAGGCCATCAGCTCAACCCTTCATGTTTATTGATGGCGGCCCATGCTGTATCTAGTATCCAATGGTCTCCATCTGTCGTAAGTGTAGTACATCTTCATCTTGTTCATACATCGTAGATTGCTTTCTGTTCTTTTTACATTTCTTATAACGTGTCTCCCAACTTTGACTTGTTCTCTTTCATAGATGTGCCTTCCCAAGGAAAGGCACCCTCCTCCTCTTATCCATAAGTCTACAATGCAAAGCTAGTAGAAGGGCTATTCCACATTTTTATTGTTATATAGTTATGCTCATATCTTGAGAGATATTTTTCACATTTTAAATCATCTTTTACGAGCACTTACGATTTTGTTCCTACACTACATTTTTGTAAAATTATCAATTTTATGGCAACTGATATTTTATAGGTAATCAAGATTTAGGAGTTAAGATTAGCTTCTATAGACTCCAAGCCTTATAATAGGCTTGTAGAAATTAGTCAGTGTCCTAAAATAAGAAAGTCCAGGAAGAAAATTGTTTCTTGTATTATTGATCAGTTGCAGAGGTTTTCTTTTTTAAGACTCAATTTTGCTTCTATAAACGTTGCTAGTACTTAATCAAAGACATAAAATTTATTAGCCATTGGCTTTCTTCAGCTACTGTAGCATTCTTTAGTGTATCAAAATAGGTTTCTGTGGAATACATCCACTGCTAATGACTTTTTACTGTTTAATCTAAATCTGATGTTTACCTAGGACAAAGTAATTTAAAAGTGGAAAGGAAATTTTAATGTCTTTGTTCATATATACGTATATATATATATATATATATATTTTAAAAATCATATTAAGCTTCTGCTTCTACTTTGAAAACATCTTTTAGAATGTAGGACAGTGTTTAAACACAATGTTTATTGATTTTTGTTTATTTTGTTTTGTTTTGTTTTCTTGCTACACTCAGCAGTGCAAAGCGGTTACTCCTGGCTCTGTGCTCAGAAACTACTCCTGACTTGGGGGATCATATGGGATGCCAGGGATCAAACCCAGGTCCATTCTGGATCAGGTGCATGTAAGACAAGTGCCCTACCACTGTGCAACCACTCTGGCCCCTTGTTGATTGTTTTTTTTATTGTTCTTGGATTACTATATCAGGTAGAGTCTATGTGTTCATGAATGTGCCATTGGGAATTTTAGGATAATATTGGCAGATGATAAAATTCTATACAACTTTTCAGTGTATATATGAGTGCTCATAATCTATACAGAAAGTTGGGTAAATCATTGAGCCCCTATTTATTGTGAGAATCAGTTTGGGGCTATAAACATAGTTATTGAGGTTATATGAGTATTCTGAAATTATCATATAAAGATCCTAAAAAATAAATCAAAAATCTGCAGCATGAGGTTTTCACGTTGAAACCGTGTTTTTGATTCATAACATTATGGTTTTCTCAGTACCTCCAAGTACAGTTTAGAAATTCAAAAGAATCTAGGAAATTTGATGATATTCCTTCAAGTGCTCAGTGAATTACTAACTGATATAGTTAAGAGAGTATTTCCTAAATATATATATTCAGAGAATAAAAATGTACTAGTGATATTTTTTTACATAAACCAAAGTTTTTGAACTTTTTAAAAATATCCTTTTCTTCTAAAGCTTTGGACTATATAGATTAAAGTTAAAGTTTGAGGGTTGCTGGGTCATACCATTTGTGCTCAGTACTTACTCCTGACTCTGCTCAGAAATCACTCCTGACTGAATTTGAGACTATAAGTAGTGCTAGGGCTTGAACAAGGATCAACCACTTGCAAGAATTTAAGGTTAAGGACCTTAATTAACCCTGGTGCAATATCTGTGCAACTCTGAACTATATGGATTTAAGTGCTGGGGAGAAAAATGTTCAGGGACTTTTCTTACCTTATAAGGAAATAAAAATATATTCTTTCTAAACAGGCAATCTACTTATTAATAATAATAGTAATGAAGATAATAGAAGCTAATGTAGAGATTTAGGTGAGAATTTAGATGTTCCCTGGTGGCCATGAAATAGGAAGTACCTAGTTAGTTCTTGCAGTACTTTTTAAATTTGGGAGTCATATTGTTCTAACTTCAAAGAGGAATTGAATGACGGAGATATGGAGAAATTAATTTGCCCAATGTCACAAGACTAGCAGGTGGCAATATAATCTCTCCTTTGTGCATGCCACTAATCATATCATCTTACTACTTCCCCTGAATGACAGTTGGCCATCTAATTTTTATGTAGTTTTTAAAAAATAATGACTTTTTTCATTTTACTTAGCCCAAAAAGTGAAAAAAATAAAGGTTTGTCTTTTCCTGCTGTCTTTAGATTGATCAATGTATCTAAAGAATTCTCTAAAGTCAACACTATTTCCTAATAGATTGTTTTCAGAAGGTTTCTTATGTAAATTTCTTATTTCACTCTGTCATGGGATTCCATGTAAAATGATCGAAATTTATTTCTTCTGGAAATACTCCTAGTGGAAGGTACTGTTATTAAAAATATATTTTTGTTATTTTATTAATGAACTGCGATGTCTAAAGTTATTCATAGCTGATTTTTAGACATACATTGTTTTGACACTAATTCTACAACTAAGGGTCAGTTTACATCCACCAGTGTCCCCAAATTCTCTCCTGTCCCCCACTCCCAACCCCTATGCAAGTTTTCCACTGTGAGAGGCCCACTATAAGGTTTGATAGTTATAGTTTGGATCTAAAGTTCTTAATATTGTTGACTCTGTGGTTTGGATATATAACTATAGGTGATCGTGGGGTTTTTTTTTTTTTTTTGGCCACACCCAGTGACATTCAGGGGTGATTTCTAGCTCTGCAGTCAGCTCTGACTTGGGGACCATATGGGACAGCGGGGGAATAGAACCTCGGTTCATCCTAGGTTAGCACATGCAAGGCAAACGCCCTACCACCTGGACCACCACTTCAGCCCCTAGGTGATAGTGTTTTTTAAGTAAACTTTTATCATAGATCCTAAGAAATTTGCAGAAGACAGTTCCTTAGCTTTATACATGTATGAGAGTCACCATCCCCAATTCAGTGGTATCACACTGTCTACACTTTTCACTTTTCTTCCTCCTTTCCCTTTGGTAATCACCAAAGTTTTCAATTGCTTAGAGTGTTTATTTTTATCAGTTTATTTATACCCAGATATGAGTATATGAGTTTTCCATTTTGTGACTAACATTGCTTAGCATATAGACTTCAAGTTCTATTGATGGTTTTGAGTTGGAATCCAAAAATATGTACACAATGTCTTTATTCAAACTGTAACAAATATTTAGATTGATTTGTTTTGTCTAGTGTGAAAAATGTTGCTATGAACATTAGGGAACAAATAACTCTTAAAAGTAATGTTTTATTAAAAAATATATATCTTTTGTATATATGCCCATGAGTAATATATTGCTTAATCATATAGATTTCCTTTTTATTTCTGTTTTTCTTGAGCCACACCTGGCAGCACTTGGGTTATTCCTGGCTCTGCATTCAGAAATTACTCCTGGCAGGCTGGGGGACCACATGGGATGCCAGGGATTAAACCCAGGTCTGCCACATGCATGGTAAATGCCCTGCCTACTCGCTATCACTACAGCTCCCCCCAAATTTCTATTTTGGTGAGGTGGTGATTTTCCTTGTGTTGGTCTGTTAGCTCCTTTATTAAGCATAATCAATATTTAAGTATTATCCTTTAATATGTAAGAATAATAATGCTTTATCAAATTCTTTTAAATCTAATTCATTGCATGTGGAAGTATAATAGATTTTTCTATATTTTTTTCATCCTTAGACTTTACTGTATTTGTACTTTATAATAGTTATTTAGGAGGTAGTTATGTTAATCTGTTTTGTTTTCTTTCTAATCTGGATTCCTTTTATGTCTTGTTATTATCTAATGACTAGCATTTCAGTACCATACTTGGTAAAGGTGGCAAGAATGGATAGCCTTGTTTTTGATTTTAGAAGAAGGTTTGTTTTTGTTTGTTTTTGACCCAAAAGTAACCAGCCACACCCAATAACCCACTTAGAAGTTACTCCTAGCTCTGGACTCATAGATCACTTCTGGCAGACTTGGGGTACCATAGATCAATACCAGGTCAGTGTCCTACCCACTGTGCTACCCTTCTGTCCATAGCCTTTCTTATTTTTACCATTGGCAAATATTAGCTATGGGCTTGTCATGTGACTTTCATTATGTTGTGGTATGTCCTATTTCCATTTAATTTGGAGTAAAATTGGTTATCATAAGTGGTTTATTCTATTCAAATGGTTTTTCTACATGATAGGACCTTGTGATATTTATTTTTCCTTTTGTATATTGTGATTTATAATAGATTTTTATAGATTGAAATGTCTTGAAGATTCTTGGATTGACATTCTCTTGGCCATGGTGCCTCTTGACATATTGCTAGATTCAGCTCATGAAGATTTTTTTGAGTGTATTAGCACCTATGTTCATTAGAGATATTCTGGTGTAATTATTTCTTTTTCATTATCTGGTTTTGGGATTAGGATGATTTTGACCTTATAAACTATTAGGATCACAGACCCCACATCCTTCCACTTTAATTCTTTGGAAGAATATGAGAAAGAGGGTAGTATGTCTTGGAAAGCTTTCTAGTTGAGTAGTGAAAGCAGATTTGGCCCTGGGCTTATGTTCTTCAGAAGATTTTGAATATTTGAATATTATTTTGATTGCTGTCTTTGTGATTGTCTGTTGAAGCCATTTCTAATTGAGTCATGGGAGGTTGTATGATTCAAAGAATTTGATTTTTTTAATGCAACTTGTCCATGTTGTTTGCATATAAATATGCATAGTAATGTTTTGTAATTTTGCTTCTTTCATTTCTGAATATTTAAATTTGGGTTTTCTCTCTTTTTTATTTAAAGTGAGCCTAATTAAGAACGATCATTTCTTTATTCTTTCAAATGAACAACTCTTGGTTTTGTTGATTCATTTTATATTGTCTTCATTTCATTTTAATTTTATTCTTTTTTTCTCCCTTTAATTTGTATTTTGATCTCTTTACTTAGTTCTTTAGGTGTGAGATTATATTATTTTAGTTATTTGGTGAGTGGAGGTGGATTTGGACCATACCCACCAGTGCTCAGGTTTATTCTAGAAAGAGTTTATTTTAGCTTCTGGGCTTCTTCTTGGCAAGACTTGATTAATTGTCTGAGGTGCTGGGGATTGAATAGGGTTGGACACATATGACATTGGCCTAAACCACTATACTGTCTCTCTTCTCAGATAAATTTTATTGAAGGTCACACCCAAAAGTGCTCAGGACTTACTCCCGGCTCTATGCTCAGGGATTACTCTTGGTGGTATTTGGGGAGCCATATGGGGTGCCAGTGTAGATATCTAGTCTATCATGCTCAAGGTAAGCACCCTACTCACTCACTGTACTACTTCTGTGACTCCCTTTATCAAAAGAAAGAAATAAAGAAAGAAAGAAAGAAGGAAGGAAGGAAGAAAGAGAAAAAACCTTTTATACCTGCTTGAATTTTTTAATTTTGTCAAGAACTGTTAAGAAGTAATGCTTTGCCTCATATATTTAAGGTTTTTCCAGTCTTTGTGATTGTATTAACTCCGTTTTGATTTAGAATGAAATGCTTGCTATGATTTCAACCTTCACACATTTACTAAGACATTCTTTATTGTTCCAATCTAGTACTATACTTGTTAACCTGAAACATTCACTTCTTTGGGGTTAGAAGTTTCTGTTTCAATCAAGTCCATCTCCTTAGTTACTTCATTTAATGCTTATTTCCTTGTTAATTCCTTGCCCAGATGATCTGGCCATCACTGTAAGTGGTGTGTTAAGATTCCTTACAATTACAGTGCTGCTGTCAATGTGTCCCTTGAGGTCTTTAAATAATTGTTTTGATTATGTGGGTGCCCTTGTACTTGGCACATGAATATTGATGATTAGTATCTTTTTGACAGATTGATCCTATGGTCAATTATATGATATATATTTTTGCCTCTTATAAGTTGAAAATCTATTTGATCAGATATAAGAATAGCACATCCTGCTCTTTTCTCTGCATTATTGGATTGTTTAGGCTTTCACTGAGCCAATGTTTGTGGTTTTATCTGATGCAGGAGTCTCCTATAAACATAATATTGATGTTTTTTTTTTTTTAATCCATCCAGCCATGCTGTGTCTTTTGATTGGTGAATTCAGACAATTCACATACAGGGTGATTAATGATCTAAGGAGTTTACTGCTTTTCTCCAACGCCCTCTCTTATTTTTCTTGTGTCTGCCTTTTTATTTAGATAGTTTCCCTTATGACTATTTCATTTTTTTCCCAAAGTGTCTCACTCTAGATTTTTGTTTTGTGGATTCCTGAAGACTATTCCAGTTTATCCATAGATCTTTTTTTTGGGGTGTTGTGGTTTAGATTTTGTATTTCTTTATTTGTTTTTTTTTTCTGACATTAATTTATCTTTTAAGACTAAATAGATTCCGTATTGTTCTTCCTCCATTTTGATGTTCTGATATTACCTCATTTTATTCTGGTTTGTATTTATTTCTAATTCTGTTTTTCTTTTTTTTTTTCCTAACCAAACTCAAAGTTAAATATTCTTTTGCTTTTTCTTTTCCCGGGTAGGATCTTTTCTGCATTTCTTGAAGTTTGATAGCGGTAAACAAATATCACAAACTCTTATTTGGGAAACTCATTATTTCTACATCATATTGCACAATTAGGTTGCCAAGTAGAATATTGGGGGTAGTTGATGGCACTCCCAGCAGTGTTCAGGGGTCGCTCCTAGCTCTTCACTCAAGAGTCACTCCTGGTGGTGCTCAGGGGACCATATGGGATGCTCAGGATTAAATACTGGTCAAGCCCTACTTGCTGTACTATTATTTAGGCTCCTTGGTAGAATATTCTTGTTTGGAAGATTTTTATCTTTTTGAATTGAATTTTATCATTCTAATTTAGCCTCTTGGGTTTCTACTAAGAAGTCTGATAATAGTCCCGTTTGTTTGTTTGTTTGTTTTTTAATATTTGGTCCCACTCTTCCTTCCACTTAGTATGATACTCAAGGATCTACTCCCAGTAGCATTAGTATGAGGAGTGTTGGAAAGAGGATACATAATAGAATCCTCTGGTGTCTGCTAAAAAATATGTGACCTGGGCCCTTTTCATGCACAACATTGGCTCTTAATTATTTTCTAGGGCTTTTTGATAATTTAATACTGATGTGTCTTGGTGTGATTCATTTTACATTTAGAGATTTTTTGCTATTCTCTCAGCTTCCTGCATTTATATGGTTAATTCTTATCTGGAGTTGGGAAGTTTATAGCTATTGTATTGCATTTTTGACTTCACTCTTATCTTTCTGGAATTCCCAAATCCTAAATTTCTTGAAGTGTTGCTTCATTTATCCTGTATTTTTTGTCTTTTTTATCTGCATCTGCATCATTATCACAATATTATCTTTATTATTATTATTGTCATTATTTTTATTATTATTTGAGGTTTGGGAGGGGCACACCTAGCTGTTCTTAAAGCTTGCTGCTGGCTCTGTGCTCAGGATTCACTTCCGGTAATGCTCAGGAAACCATATGTATTTCTGGGGTTCAAAATCAAGTTAGTACATGCAAGTCAAATACCTCACCTGCTCAACTATTTCTTCTATCTTCATTGGACTATATTTAGCTTCATTTCTTATATTTTTCTCTGTGAATTTAGCCTATTGTTTTGGAGATATTTCTCTTTTTTTTATAGTCTCTGGAATGTTTTTGTTTTGTTTTGGTTTTGGGTTTCACCCAGGAATGTTCAGTGCTTAATCTGGATGGTGCACTTAAAGATCACTCTTGGTAGAACTTGGAGGACTATATGTGGTATCAGGATTGTAACCCTGGTCAGTTGCATGCAAGACAAGCACAGTTATGTTCTTCTTTGTATTTGTTTGTTTTGGGGTCACATCTAACTGGTGTTCAGGGCGCTGCGCTCAGGAATCACACTTGGTGGTACTTGGGGATCATATAGGATGCGGGGGGAATGAACTTTGCCAGCCACATGCAAGGCAAGTGCCTCACCCATTATACTGTGTTCCAGACTGGCTATTTTTGAATAGCTGTTACTCTTTCTATGAAATACTCTCTCTTCATGTTTGTTTTAAAAATCTCATTAGATGCTTTGCTCTATGTCACTGTGAATTTGATGTATTCCATTGATTTTCTAATTTTTACTTTTTAAATATTTATTTATTTAATTTTGGATTTTGGGCCACACCCAGTGATATTCAGGGATTACTCCTGACTATGCACTCAGAAACCGCTCCTAGCTTGGGGGACTATAGAGGAGGCTGGGGGATGGAACCATGGTCTGTCCTTAGCGTGGGCGAGGCAGATGTCTTACCTCTAGCATCACTGTGTCGGTCACTCTTATTTTTATTTATTTATTTATTTATTTTCATTTTTTGGAGGCCACACATTGTGATGCTCAAGGGTTATTCCTAGATGTGTGCTTAAGAATGACTCCTAGCAGGTTGGGGACCACATGGAATACCAGGAATCTAACCTGGATTGGTCTTGTATAAGACAAGTGCCCTACTCATGGTATTATTACTCTGGCCTGAGCTTTATTTTTTTAATAGGAGTCATTCTATCTCTGGTTTGAAGATCTTTTTTGCTTTTCAGGACTTTGCATTTATTGTGGGTAAATTGTTGATCTCTGGGTAATTTCTCTCTGCCCCCTTACCATTTCAAACAAGAACTATTTATGCTCTGCCCAAGCTAAGTGACAAGTTGTTTTTCTAGTCCTACAAACATGAGTAACTTCCTCCTGAGTTCATTAAAGGAAAATGGGTCTTAGCCTTCCAAGTTCTGCCAGTTTTTTGAACTATAAGATTTAAGCTATAGAGCAAGTTGTTTTAGGTTAAGTTTTCGGTGTAAATAAAGGTGATTGCCACAAACTTAAATTACCATCTTATATTTTCTTGAATTCATGTGCATCTGTTTCGTCTTTGTTTTGAGGGCCACACTTGGCAAAACTGAGAGGTTATTGCTTCCAGGAATCAGGCCCTATGGGATGGGGGGACCATATTTGATGCAGGAATCAAATCTGGTCAACCTGTTCAGCAAGGCAAACACTTTTCCTGCCATATTATCTCTCTAGCCCAGCCATGTCAATGCATTATGAATCGACATTACTTCAGTGGCTTAGATATTTAGTTCTGTCCCTCCTTAATGTCATCAGTACTCCTGAAATCCTTTGACCCTATTCCTCATTATTTCACATTTGTCTGTCTTCTCCACTTAATTTATTTCCTTCTCCTCACTGTACTCTGTGGCCAAGAGTGCTCCAAATAAAGCTCATTTAAAGTATTGCATTTCTTCATGCAGTTATTCTAAAAATTACATATATGTGATACCATCCTGTATTTATCCTTCTCCTTCTGGCTTACTTCACTTAACATAACATGTTCCAGTTTCATCCACATTGTGGCAAACTGTATGATTGCATCTTCTTTTAAATAAGCAATTAAGTATGAGAACTGGATTGACCACGCAATAAACCTTACTGTTTATTAGAAGGCGGTAGAATCAGAGCTGTGTGAAAATTACATTATGCTAATATTGGACTTTCTTTAAATAACTGCTTGACTCCTTAAAGGGAATCAACCAAATATTTTTTAACAAAATAAATTATACCAATGGAAATTACAAAGTGATTGTGTATTGGAAACAGCATTTGCCAACCCCTTATTGTATAGCAAAATCATTAAAGTTGCTTTGGCTTGGAGCATGCAAGGCATTTAGACAAATTGTTTTCCTTGAGCTCTGATGATTGGCCTGGCTAATTTTGTTTTATTTTCTATAAGTGAAATACTCAGCCTTTTAAAATTATGTTTTTGTAGAGAAGCCAAGAGAATGGGCATTGCTTACTTCCATTCTGGGTAATGACATAACGCGCTTACCATGGTTTCCTTTTTCTCCACCCTCTTATTATTTTCATAGACGCTCATCGGGAATTCCTTCACAGGCCTGCTTCTGGATATGTGCCAGAGGAGATCTGGAAGAAAGCTGGTAAGAATTGTTTAAAAACACGAGTTTCGTGTTCTGGCAGCTGTGTGCAGTTGTTAATGCAGTGATGTGAATAATGACAAGAAAAAAACCTTTACTGCTAACAACAACTAAAATCAAACAAAACAAAACAACTTTCCCCCCTCCAGTGGGAAAAAAAATCCTGATGAATATTCTTATACCAACATCGAATGTACATTGCTTTCTTTTACTAGCATCTGCTAGTGCCACTTGAATTGAAATTCTGGTAATATTTCAATTTATAAATTCTCATTTTTCAGCAGTATAATGATTTTAGATAGCAATGTGACTTACAGCATCTCTATTTACTTCCAGTTTTCCTATTGGAAAAGAAAAAATATAGTGATTTATAAACCAAGTTGCATATTTAAGCCTTTTTCCCTAAATTAAAAAAAAACACCTTAAGCTTAGTTGCCTTTTTGCATTTAGAAATTAATACACTGGTTACAACTAAATGTTAAAGTTGATCTTACTGTGCTAAGTGAAATATCAACAAAATTTGTTGTCAATGTTTTTGACATAAAATTGTACATAGTAATATTAATGTCTATGCTTGAACATACAATGCAGAATTTTAACTACTACTATTACAAGTGCTCTAACACTGAGATATGTAAGCCTAGAATCAAGATATTTTTATGTTAAATGACAATTATTTTTTGGGGGGTACACCTGGTGACACTCAGGGGTTACTCCTGCCTGTGTGGTCAGTGGTTTGGAGGACGATATAGGACACTGGGGGATCAAACCAAGGTCCATCCTAGATCTGCCATGTTCAAAACAAACACCCTACTACTGTGCTATTGCTCTGTCCTCTAAATGGCAATTTTTTAACTTCTAATTTAGGTTTAATATAAATTATCTGATTTTCACTATGGGGTATTGCTGTACCATTTGAAATGTAAAGTTCTTGACAAGTCATTAAAGTTCTGAACTTTAAGGGTCACAGAATTTTGATTAAGTTCTAGTACTATAAATATCGAACCAAGCCATATATAATAATTAACTGTGAAGGAAAAACATAAACAGATCAAAAATTAGAGATGGCTTAACAAATATATACCACGGCTGAGCATAATTGTTAAAATAGTAGAATTGAAAAACAGATAATACTTTTATGCAATTGGTCAGATTAGATATCTGGGTTGGGAACCCCAATCAAGTAGTATTTTTTTCCTTAAAAAAAATGATTTTTCCTACCCCTCCCCCCCAATTATTTTTTTCCCCTACAAAGATTTCTCTCAGGGTTTTGGTTTAATTCAATTGCATCTGTGGCTCACTGCATCTTGCTTGCTTTGGCTACTTGACTTTTGTCCAAATGACTGTATATAGATTTTTTTAAAAGTACCTAGTCTTTGAGCTTGATAAGGAATTTAAAAATCGGACAGTATTCTTAGATTTAATAGCACCAGTGAGGAAACAGAGAGCTCTCTTGTATGTCTAACAAACAGATCATAGATCTATTTAATTTGAAAGTAATGAGTTAAATATATTTATGTTGGTTAGCTGTATAGTCAGACACAATATATATAGTACTGTGTCTAAGAAATTTTCTACATGGTAGTAGTTAAAGAAAATATGCTAAAACTATTAAAAATGGATTGGATGCTTTTTACCTAAATGAGAATGGTTCCTTCTGGCCATTTTTTCCCTTTTTAATCTCTTTAGTTCAACATATTCCAGTAGAAAGTACGAAGAGTTACTATTTTAGACAGCAAGAAAGATGATTTTTTTTTATGTTGAAGGGGAGTCTTTTTCTGCCTTCCCAGTGTTTATGTATACTTAAGTTAAATTCTTGATCGTCCATAAAGAAAAACTGACAGTACAGTCTTGTTGTAATCCAAATTCCTCTGTGCTATTATCTGCTCATGTCTTTGTTTGACTGCTATTAAGTGAGAGCAGGTTTTTCTGAATATATCACCTTTGTTGGAAAGTCAACTTGAATAGCGAGGCACAAAGGAAGTCCTATCATAAGTGGTAAGCAATTGGAAGCAGATTCAAAACGGCACCATGTATTTTCCACATAATCAGCTTCTTTTTTAACTTGACATGTTATAATAATATGTTCAGTCCACTGTGTTTCATTTTTCCAACCTGTCTAGTCTGTGGATCTCTGAAACCAGTTCCGGGTATGCCAAGGTTGTGCTTGATTCAGGTGTATCCCAAGGTGTCCCAATTTCTGTTGTGTGCATACATGCTCTAAGAAGGTTGAAATCTTTTGGGATTGATTATCAGATTTGTCTATCATCTGTATTTGGTCTTCCTTCCAAAGAATGCCTTAATAGTGATACTGATTATATATGTATTCTCCTCATTGTGATACCCCTAATCTAGTATAAGAACAACTTGGACATAGTTTTATGCGGTTGTATACTACATTTTAAGGTGTATTTAAATCTTCCAGGGACAGATGATACTTTTATCTGGAAGACTCAAATAATTGCCTATCAGCTATATCTTCCTAGGTTTCTTAAAAAATGCATTTTTAGTGTTTATAGTACGATCCAAATGAAAACATTTTACAACCCTGGCATATTAAATTTTCCCCTAAGTTTTCTTTTCAATAACAGTAACAAAGATAACAAAACACATAAAGGTAACATACTCATAAAGGTACACACATTCTTTATTAAAGTGTGTGCTGGGGCAGTTTAACTCAAAGCTGGCTCTTAAATTGCAACTGACAATTACCTTCAGTATATATATTTTTTGCAAATATCAGTGAATGTTTGCAGTTGGTAATAAATATTCAAGCATCTTGCAAATGTCCTACCAATTCTCTTTGCTGATTTGTATATGCCTGTGGGATTCGAAGAGGAATGCATAATTTAAATAGAAATGGCCTGATTTGCATAGACAATTAGTCAAGCTACAGCTTTGATCGTAAGCAAAAATTATTGTCCTGTATTACCACTTAGATAGAATTTTAATTCACCTTGAATATTCAAACTATATCAGGCCCTGGCTAGATCATTAGAAGGGCAGCACTTCCCTGGTGCCCCCAGCCATTATGCTACTGTAATAAAGATTCCTTTCCATCTCTTGGTGAAGAGGTTGTTACAAGCATGGCCCAATGGTTGCTTTCTCTCCAGATTTTAAATGGCTTATCTTGAAGCTACCACAGGCTGGTTATATTTGAGTCAGTATCTTCACTCTATCTTCCCCTTATATTTTAGTGTATCAAACCCGGTAGACAATAATTGCAGATGAGTAAACTTCAGAAATAATGCTGCTCAAATGATAAGAATACAAAACTCTTGATGGTTAATTACTCAAAAAAGGCTTTTTTGAGCCTCAAGTCAAGGAGGTTGAACATTTGAAATAAAGCACAGAATGTAAAGAGACCATAGGAGTACTTGCTCCTTTTCCATTTTTTAATCTACAGTTCAACATTTTTAGTTGGAATCTATGTTTTTAATTAAACAGAACATTTAATTAAGGTGCTTTTTAAGTGAGTGAAACAATTAAGTGCAAACACTTGAATGAAACGTGTCATAATTAGTTTTAATAGAGTGTTAATTGGGACTAGGTTTGCCAAGTTAATAATTACTGCTTATTAAATTTTCAATTAATCATTGTCATTTTGCTTTGAATAAAGATGAAAATTAGATAAACTAATTCAAGGGGAGGATATTTTCCCTTGTTAATTAGAACAGTTAATTTTTTTAATGGAAATTACTTGTTTTAGTTGTCAATCTTATGTTGTACATTAGTCAAATTTTTGCACCCTTTCCACAGCCAAAAATAGCTAGCTAATTTGACACCTTGCAGGATTGTAGTCAGGCCCGATTGTTCTGCCCTGTGGAATGATCCAATTATATCTGTCCAGTGTAACAGTTGGCTATGCAAAAACCACCCATATATTTCCATGAGTTTTGAGGACAACAGTTTCAAATGTGGAAATAAAAAAAATGATATTTTAAAAATCGCTATCGCTTTAAAATATCTATCAAAGCACACATCACATCAATCAGAAAGCATAAAAGAGGAAAAATTGAATTATCTGTTTTTTTCATTGATTTCACACACCAATTGCTTTAGCAGTTACCTTTTCACTGTGGCACTTTGTTTTTCATCAGCAAGGTAATTGTTTAATACACTTTATGTGTTTATGTTCCCTTTCTTTTGAGAGAAATGTTCATAATAGCCTCTTCTGTTGAGGTGATCTACCTACTTTTTAATGTCTCATTTATTCAGACATATTTTTTGTTTGGATAAAAACAAACCCTTTGCCCCTTAACTCCTTGGTACCATCTTGAGCTACCTATATCGGATTTGGGGAAAAGTTGTCATAACTCAGTAGATTAAAACTTGTATCCCCCAGGCATAGGAAGTTGAAGAAAATAACTTGCATCTTTGTGTATAGCCACAAGAGTGTCCAGTGTTTAGAATGCAAGGTTTACCTATTCCAGCAAAGTGTACTTAATACAAATCACTCTCTAAAGGTCTGTACTAACCGAGCAATGTCTTCTTGTCCCATTTGGCCCGCCTGGCATGCAGAGGAGGCCGTCAATGAGGTGAAGCGCCAAGCAATGACAGAGTTGCAGAAAGCGGTGTCTGAAGCCGAGCGGAAAGCCCACGACATGATCACCACTGAGCGTGCCAAGATGGAGCGCACGGTGGCTGAGGCTAAGCGACAGGCGGCTGAGGATGCCCTCGCTGTCATCAATCAGCAAGAGGATTCCAGCGAGGTGAGGGCATGGGAAAGGACTCACCTGCCACTCATGAGGGGCCTTAGTTTTGGTTCCAAGGGCTAAGAAATGAAAGAGAGATGGAACTGTAGGCATCTTAGGTTTGGAGGTGAGGTTGAGAATAAGAAATAAGAATAATAGGAAGAGTCCTGGCACTTGGGGGAATCATCAATAAATGATTACACTTCACTTAGATTAAGGCCTAAAGGAACTACTCTGGGGTTTTTTGCTTGTTTTAATTTTTATTGAAACCATTGTGAATTATAAAGTCCTTCATAGTTGGATTTCAGGTTTATTGTGATGTTGATCAGGGCCATTCCCACCACCAGTGTTGACCTCCCTCTGTCATAGTTCACTGCACGCATCCCATACCTCCACCCTTAGCCCCCTGGCCTGTCAGTATAACAGGTTCATTTTAAGTTTAGATTGTTATAGCTTGAGTCTCTTGATTCTATTGTTGTCGACTTTGGTTTAGATATTTAGTTGTTTTTTTTTTTTTTCTCCACCAATTCACCTGAGACCACTTGGCCCTTGGCCCCCAGAACCCATCCTCTATTTTTTTTCTCATTTTTATAGAAAAATGAAAAACTCTAAGGTAAAATAAAGTAGTTCATGTCCCAAGGTTCTATGAAAAAACGGTCTGAGGCCCTATCTAGAAGATTAAAAATATGATTACAAGAAAAGAAAAAAGGAGGAGGAATCTTTTGTTTGTTGTTTTTGCGTAGACACGACAAATGCTGAGGAAATTAGAAAGGAAATTCTCTTAGCCAAAAAAACAGTGTCCTTGCCCATGAAGCATCCTGTCATAAGATCAACTACAGGGTTCAGGCATACTATTTGTCTCACGCTAAGGTCTTTCTTTATGGTCCCAGGAATAATTCTCTTCAGTTATGGTTGTCGTAGTCAGGCTTCTGTCTGTAATTAGAGATCTTGGTTTTTGCACCTATCCTATGTTGAAGCCTGGGTGTCACGGAACATATTCTGATTTGATCTCTCTGTTAGGTGGTAAGGCAGGAAAACCTGCCCTGAAAGCAAGTTGTTGTTGTTTCTTAGTTATTGGGGTGTCATGCAATCCAGTCACCCTGAAGCAAGTCACTGCCAGGAGAGCATTAGGGCCTCCTCAGGTAGAAGTTTGATTCCCGATGCTGGTACAGAACACCATGCTGGTTCCAAAACTGGGTTCTAAGGTTCAAGGTTAGATGGTCAATGTCTGATTAACTGATACATCGTGTAGGTAACAAATCATGCCATTTAACAGAGTAAAAGTGAATTCTTATAACTTCCTAAGATTATTTAGACACAAGTCTCACACACATGTTTCTGTGTGTTTTCCTTCCAGTAGAAGCTAACAGTCCTTTGTGGACTGTGATCTTCGAAGACATCATACCAAGGCTCAAAATCGCTCTCTTACTGTTCTTTATCAAATGCTGCAGCACTTTTTGCACTGATTTTTTTTTTTTTTTTTTTTTTTTTTTTTTTTTTTTTTTTT
>PVKC010009441.1:0-26868 GCA_004027635.1 Crocidura indochinensis
CCTTTTGCATGAAAGGCAAACGCCTTACCTCCATGCTATCTCCCGGGCCTTTTTCTCCTTCTTTTAAATTAAGGATTTAAATAAGGCCTGAGGAGGAGTTGCATTTGTTTATTTTCTTTACCCTTTCTGTACAATTCGCTATTATGTCTTAGAAATAAGCCCAATGCCCATACTACATAGTTTGAAATCATAGAGAATATGGCTGTGCCTCTTTTATAAGAAGGAATAGAAAAAAAATCCAAAGTTATCGGATGGTGCCTCTCCAGGGTTGTCATTTTAAATCATACGTATGATTGTATAACTGATCTTACTAAGAAAATAGTAGTGTTGGAATCTGAATTAGTAAGATCTTTATTTTTCTATTGTATGTATTTCCTTTCTGAAGTATTTACAGTTAGAGAAATTACCACAGGGCTGAACTTTTTTTTTTTTGCATGTAAAAGTTCATTATTGTGTTGTTAGCTTAAGTCAACTTTCATTTTCTATGGCTATTCAAATAATATATTCAGAAAGTAATACAAGGGGAAGGCCCTGGGAACTCGGTACCGTGACAATTTGATCTCTCCCTGGAAGCACACAAGTGCTATGAAAGATTTTATTCAGCTGAACAGTTGGATATAAAGGTCTTAATAATGAAACCTCATTTTGACAGCTTTTACAGTTGGACAGCAAGCTTCATTATATTTGCTATGTTGATTTATTCTTGTAACTTCTTTTTTTTTTTAACATATGTATGCATGCAATGTAACCATTTCATCTGTATCTCTTTTTCCTGTCATGATGCCGCCTTCTGAAGGGAAATATTAACATTTTTAATGGGAATTTCTATGTGGGGATGAGAAACAATGGACTCACATTAATTATAATACTTGTCTACAGTAGAGACGAATCTCTACTATATATCTTTGTCTATTTATGTAACTGTCTAATGGTGGATAAATTATATCCTCATTGCCGCAGTAAATTAAATAATAATAATAATAATAATCCAAGCTAGAGAAGCAATTTTATAAATCTATAGTTCTACCAAAATATTTCTGGAGGTGATGAAGCTTTCCCAGGACTTTGTTATCATGTCATACACAAAACCTGTGTTAATAAGTGTCATTGTAGTTCAGTTACTGAGATAATAATTATGAACTGTGATATTTTAAGGTAGATTTTACAGTTGATTCTTAGAGCTTTGTCTTCTCTAAGATATATCAGATGGGTAGGACGTCATGCTCCCTGGTATGATTCTTTGCAGAACTGGAACATTCTTGTTTGTTGCCTTTTGGAGGCTGCCAAAGCAATGTCTTTTCTACTCTTAGATATGTAATCCCGAGAAGCTTTGAATCAGCGTGTTAATTGGAAAGTGATACTGTAATTATATGCACAATCAGGGAAATTTTGAATCCAGATTATTTAGTTGCTCTCAGGAAATTAATCTGTAGAGGTCAGATATTAGATTGCTGGTTTATTAAGTGGAACCCCCGTTGTTACAAAGTGCCACCTGGTTCTGCCCTGCACTGAGCATTCTCCTAGATGTTTCCAGCAGGTGTCAACGCCTGAGCCTCCAGTACTTATTGATCCAGATTCAAGCAGTTCATTAATCTAAGCACACATTATATAGATTTTTCAATGTAATTTTGAAAGGGTTGAAAAACTATATTGAATGATGAGAGATGATACTCAAATGATGCTTTTTATAGCACATCTCCCTTAAGATTGTGCTTTCTAACTGGGCTAGCTACTGGAACACAGGGGATATGGCTGCTTCTGGATTTAACATTTTCTTCCAGACCCTGATTACCATTCTGCCAATGTAGATCCTTTAGAGTTTGTCTGGTTGTTTTTCCACCCTATTTCTAATCTCTCTCTCTCTCTCTCTCTCTCTCTCTCTCTCTCCAGATGCCCAAATAAAAATAATTCAGTTATAGAGGTAGGAAGATTTTAAAATAAGAACTCACACGAGAAACAGAGCAGTTTTGGCTGTTTTTGTCTTCGTTATGGATACAGTCAATTTTTCTTTCTTGAAGATTTTTATTTCCCCTGAAGAGGTTATACCAGTAACAGGTTGTTTCAAATAATATGTTATTATGCTTTATACTATACAAAGTGACTTTAAGTTCTGGAAGGAGGCGAGGAATCATAATTGCATGACTTTTAACCCCACCAATAATTGCTCCCACTTTGTAATCTCTAGTGGAGCCCGAATACTGTTTAGTCCAGACAGGCTTGCTTATAAGCAGAGCTAGGTTGCAGTTGAATCTTCCTTGGCAGGATATACAGGTCAGTTTCTCTCTCTCGAAAAATGTCTTTCCATCCTTTATTAAAACTGGTTGAGGTAGCTATCTTAGTGACACTCAAACTCATGTACAAATGACTGACCCAGGTTTATTGCTTAAGTGAAAGTGGAGCAAGTGGGCACTAACAATCCACAGAAAGAGAAGACATAAAAAAGTGAAAGACCAGGAGCCATGGATTCTCACTTCCCATCTCCACAATGTGTCTCATACTTCTTGATCTTTATAACCTGTCAACCCAAGTGAGATAGTTTCCTTAGAACAGAAGTATTAGCTTGGCTTTATTCTGCCAGCATAAAAGAAACTTGTGTTTTTGCTGGAACTTATAGTCTCCTTGGATCTCATTTGGAGCAACTGGCAGTTTTAGTCTTTCTTTTAGCTAAGACCTTCAAGTACATCCAGTGGTCAGAATTGGAAGAAGGACAACATATGCCAGGATATGGAGGCAGCCAGGTCAGCAGCTTGTCATCAGAGACATGAGACCAGAATCGAGAAGTGTCTTGAAAGGGAGGCCAGATATTTAGTATGGACTGGGGGTGGACAGCTTTATCATGGACCTGATAATGAAGTTGAATTTATTATGCATATATAACTATACAAACACATTTATGATAGACAGAGAGATTATACTATTTTCAGGCCTGCTGCTTAAAAAAAAATCTAGAAAGTTCAATAAGATAGGAACCTAATAGGGGCTGTATTTAAAAAATAAAAAAAAAAAACCCAAGGTGTCTATATCTTCTCATCTGAGTGAATTGCTTTGAGATGCTACAATTCTGCTGACCTGTTGGATTAAAATGCTATCATGCTTAAGGATGCTTAACTAGTGGGGTGCAATTATGCTTACTCAGACTTTTGCAGCTGATTAAAGTTTTATTTCCAGAGCCTACCCATTGTTTCAGAAGTAATTTGTGCACGATTATGGAAGTTACTGTGTTACCTATTTATGCTAACTTGAACATATTCCGTACTAAAGTATTGAGTTGAGTTATTAAAATGCATTTGCCTTATAAATCCACATTCTCTATAAGAGCAGATAGTTTTTTTTCCCCCTTTCATTTTGGAGAACATGATCAAATGCAAACTGGTGCATTTCACTCACCCATACCTCGTTTGCATGTAGGTGGGTCTGAGTTAATAAGGGAAGACTTACTGGAAGATCTTATTCCAGATCTTAGGCATGAGAACAAAGAATGAAAAGTCTCAGCAGCTCCAGGCATGAAAAGAGGTTAATAAAAAAAAATCTGAAATTGGAGGACCTTGTCAGCTTTAGGCTTTATTGTACCATATATTCATTTTGTCCAAAAATATCTCTGTCATGGGGACTTTAAAAATTCTATCTTTTTCCTTTCACTGTGCTAGATGAGTGATACTTTAGGTCAGAGATCAACTAACTTCTTTTCATTTCTGTTTGTGACAGACCAAAGAGTAAATTTTGTTGCTTTGTGAGCCATCTGATCTCTAACTCCTTAACTCTCTTGCAGCTGCAGGAAAGTGGCCGTAGGCAGTCCATAAATGTGTAGTTGTGATCACATCCCAATAAAACTTTATTTATAAAAAATGACAGTGGACTAGGTTTGGCTTTTGGGTCACAGCTTGTTGTCTTCTGAGATAGGTCATTATTTCTTGAACCTCAGTCCTTTCCGTAGACTGTCCTAATATTGCTTAATTCGATTAGCATCTACACCATTGTTTACTTATGGACTTTCCTTTCTATTGATTTACCTTAAAAAAACACTTAAATTGAATTTAAAAGAAATTCTATATCACTACCATAAATGGGAAAGTAATATTATGTGTTATTAAAAACAGATCTTCAAAAATAAACAAAAAGAAAAGAGCAGGTTTAGAGGGACAACTCAAAGGGCTGAATGCGGGCTATGCATGCCAGCACCTTGTGATATTGCATGATCCCCTGAGCCCTTAGCATAAAGCTAGAAGTGATCCCTGAGTACCAACAGGTCATGGTTCAAACTCATGCATCCCACTAAAAAGGAAGAGAAAGCATGGCAACACAATTCTATAATATTAGATGATGTGTGCTATGTTTTGGGAACCACTGGCCATGATTGTCAGTGTAGCAAACATTCAAACTTAGAATTGACTTCACAAGGGCCTGGGAGATAGCATGGAGGTAAGGCGTTTGCCTTTCATGCAAAAGGTCATCGGTTCGAATTTCGGTGCCCCATATGGTCCCCCGTACCTGCCAGGAGCAATTTCTGAGCATGGAGCCAGGAGTGACCCCTGAGCACTGCCGGGTGTGACCCAGAAACCAAAAAAAAAAAAAGGATTCACAGATTGGATAGGTTTTCACCTAGATGCTTTTAAAACTTTGTAGATAGTTAGAGGTCATGTTGGAGGTGGCATGAGGAACCCCAAGGAAGAGAGACTGTTGTATAGAACTCAGGTCATATATTAAGAGATTTTGAGCTGGGGTAGTTGGATCAAATACAACACATTTTAAAAATATATGAATTTCATTAAATAATAAACTTTTAGGATAAGTTTGTCCAAATATTGTCAGACAATATCTGAAATCTATTTTTTGTTCAACTGAAATTTAACATTGACTGAAAGTCTTAGATTTTTTTCCCCCCTAAATTTGACAATCCTACCTTGATCTCAAATAAATGGGTCATTGTAAGAACAAGCAAGTGGTGGGATGGTAGGGGGTCCTTAGGGGTGTGGAAAATAGCAGGAAAACAGCCACTAAAACTACTTAAAATGCAGACCGTGATAGGTCTCACCAGGGCACAGGAAGTTGGCCTGACCAGGAAGTCTGCATCAGAAATTAAGGCAAGTTCTTATGACATGGAGTCTCAGCCAGGAGTTTGTCCACGACCCATTTCTGCACAGAAAACTGCTGGTGGGTTATAAAAAAAAGGCATGTATGATAGGATAGAAAATCATTTTTCAAAGACCTTTCCCATTAGCCTATTTATGTAGCCATAGCGTGCTTTCAATGCACTGGAAAAATAATCAAAGGAGAATTTAGAACTGTTCTCGGATTGTCAGTTTTTCATCTAAAAATGTTAATGTACATTAAACTTTTAATTAAAAAAAGCATATCCCATCACAAACTATTTTTAATATGGAATATTTAGCAGCGGTGCACACATTCTGTTCTGAACTCCAGCAGTCTATTAACCAGAATAATTTGAGTTTAAAATGCACCGAATGAGGCTGCGTTTCCCCAGGTTAAGACCCAAACAAATAGCATGATTTTAAACTGCTATTCCTTCCATGGACAGGTATGTTTTTGGTGGTCTGTATGGCATAAAGTTGCAGTTCAGTTGTGAGTTTCTGATGGCCTCGGTGGAAAGGGGCTTTGTGCAAAAGAGAAAAGATAATAATCTCATTGGAAATCCTTCACACCTGTTTCTTCGTTTCTTTTCTTTTTGTATATTAAAGGAATTTTATCTCTTTCACTGCAGGCTTGGAAACTTTAAAGGCCACAACATGGTCTGGATTTAGGCCAAATATTTGGGCAAGTTGGTGATTTTGTGTGAGGATGCATTTGGACATGAAAATCTAATGCTGGCAGGCATTTTCTATTTTCTTGTCTCTTCCCGGTGATTTGGATGTGATTATAATCAGGAAAGAGTTCGAATATGATAGGACCCTGGTGATTCCTAATTTTAAGCCATCACATTGCGGCAGCCACTTTTGTTTCTCTCTTGAAAGGCTCTGAGCGTCTGCGGCTAGAAATGGCTTTTTTTTCCCCTGAACGACAGGAGAGGGCACGGCTAGCTCACCTGGCCACTAGGTGGCGCTGCAGCCACAAGGAAATGTGGTCCCAGCTACATAGTTTGGCTGTGGCTTTAAGGAAGGCTAGAATGGGAGAGGCTGGCCTTGGTGTCTCTTCTTGGCACTTCTGGCTTGAAGATCCCTTTGGATTCTATTGCAGACATTGTGTGTCTTGGGATGCTGTTGAAAAGGGAAGATGATGGATGTTTTCTGTGTTTGACATACACACACACACACATACACACACAGATGAAGAGTTGTTGGGGGATTGGTGTTGGCTGAAGAGTAGGAAGTGAAAGCAGCTGTCAAACACACATCCTTGGTGTATGAGTCAGCTGGTAGGTTCTAACTAACCAACATGGCCTTTGTGGGGGACTTCATGTCCTTCACTTCTGTTTCTCCACCATAGGGGTGTCTTCTTTCAGTAGAGATGAACAATTTTCTGGTTGACAAGAAGTCTTGCTGCTTCTCTATTCAGGCAGGTCTTCTCTTTCCATTGTTTTCTTTGTATTTGGTCAAGAGGAAAAAAAGTATCCTTGTTCCAAAGAATATTTTTTGTCTTTCTCCTTTCAATATGAATCTATGTCTTCAAAACTCACATACCCCTTACGATCACCCCAAAGAAGAAAAGACACCGAGTAAGAAACTAGTAGGCATGCCAAAGAGTGAAAACGGAGTGACAGTCAACCCACATCACTCTTGAAACCAAAGAATTCCGGCATATTTCCTAAGTAGTGAAAAATGTGGTGCTTATCCAAGCTGAAGTTGGCCTAATGAAATAAAAGGAGTGATCAGATGGAAAAGTTGCTGAAGGTATGATGCTTAAAGCAGCATTCGAATTTGTAATGAAGATAGTAGGGCATATTGAGGTCCTACTATATGCAAGGCACTTTTGCATAACTCCTTAATCTGGAGGATTGCCTTATGAAGTGGGTGTTATCTCCCTAATAAGCACATAAACTGGGTGTAGTTATGTTAAGTATAAGAATGGGGTTCTCACTGCTTCAAGGTTCTTTTTTTTTTTTTTTTTTTGCTTTTGTTTTTGGGCCACACCCAGTGACGCTCAGGGGTTACTCCTGGCTATGCGCTCAGAAGTCGCTCCTGGCTTGGGGGACCATATGGGAAACCGGGGGATCGAACCGCGGTCCGTCCTAGGCTAGCGCAGGCAAGGCAGGCACCTTACCTCCAGCGCCATCGCCTGGCCCCAACTTCAAGTTTCTTAATTAGATTTAGGTTTGTTAGGATTAGTGTATGGGAATGGTTCAATAATGAACTATAGAGGTCCAGGACATTGTGACGCTTCCTATGGCTTCTCTATGTCCTGCCCCAGTGCCAAACTGCAAAAGCCCAAGGTTGCTATGGTTGCAGGCTGCAGAGGCCCCATGCTGCCATGGCTTGGTGCTGCAAGGCTCTAAGGGGCCCATAGGGCCCAGCAGCGAGGTGAAGCTTCATGCCCACCCTGGGATGCCAACATGTAGTGACTGCCCACCCGGAACTGAGAGAGAGAAAAGAAAGAAGGAGAAAACAAGTATACTTATTATTCCTCCTGGAGTTTGAGGCCTGCTGCCACCACACGAGGTGGCTGGAGAGGCCCTGGTGGAAGAAAGAGAGAAAGATAGAAAGAAACAAAAGAATGAAAAGAAAGAAGAGAAAGAAAGAAAAAGTGATAGATACAAAGAAAGCAGCATCTTACCAATGTTTTATCTCTGACATCATCATCCCCCCCTCCCCATGCTCTTCTCTGGTCACTATCCTGCCCCCCACCATAGGTCTAAATTTTTCCTTTTATACCTGGAATGATAAGGTTGGTGTCCAGGCACATGTCCAGATTCAACTGTCATTACAGTGGGGCGTGTCCAAGTCCAACTGTCATCACATCAACACCAAATCTGGAATAAAACTTCAATAAACTTTGGTTCAACTAGTAGATATGTCTCACAGGATAGAAAACATTCCACGGTGTTGAGAAAAAAAATATAGTCATCTTTTGACTGAGAAGAGCATTATATTTGGATGATCCTTTATAGTTGTAAAGTATCTATGTGTAGTTTATTCAGTCAATTTTAGTCCTGGGCCTGTGTGGATGGCGTAATTCATTGAACTTTATAAAATGAGGAAGCTGGAGCTTAGACCCTTCTACTCTGTAAGGTCCTTACCAAATACAGCATATATGGGTCACATCCAATGATGTTTAGGTGATAATTTTTGACTCTGAGCTCAGAAATTATTCTTTTATTTCTTTTTTATTTTTGGCTATACCCATCATTATTCCTGGCTCTGTGCTCAGAAATCACTCCTGGCAGGCTTGGGGGACAACAAGGGATGCCATGGATAGAACACAGGTTTATCCCAAGTCAGCCACATGCAAGGCAAATGTCCTATCACTGCTCTGTCCCCGAACCCTGGAATTACTCTTCTTGGACCCTATGGAGATCAAACTGAGGATCAAACCCAGGTTGGCCATGTGCAAGGTAAGCGCCCAACTTTCTGTATTCTTTCCAACCCTGGTTTTAAAAATAAAGCTTCTGTATAACAAATGCTCATTATTATTATCATGTATATATGATAAATGTTTCTCCAGAAAGTCTTAAGGTAGCCTAAAGGAGGAGACTTAAGTAAGAGCCATGTTGGGGCCATTTCACTTAAAAAAATACATGTGTTAGAAAGCTTTTACCTAGAAAGAAAATTTGAACTAGATATATAAAAAACATTTATGTTACCTAAATATCTATGCATATATGTTTGAAAAAGGAGAGTTCATGTATGCTTTTAAAAACTATTTAATTCAGTTAATAATTCCCCTTTCCATCCTTTTATTGCTATTATTACTGAAGGGGTTGCAGAGATTTGGTTACTGCAAACTCTGCAATGGTTCTGGGATCACTAAAGACCGGGTCACATTTGACCTGGGTTGATGCTGGCGATTGACCTCTTGGCCCCCTGACTGGGCTCAACCACTGAGCTACATTCCCCAGGAGCAGATTCTTGCAATTAGTTTGTGAAAGTTGTACACATCGTTATACGTCCATAAATTCTTTATGATTTTTAATGGCTGCAAAGTGATCTGCTATACGAACATGCTGTAATTTATTTAACGGATCCTTTATTGTTGGGCATTTGGGTGGTTTCCAAAATTTTACCATAATCAAGCAATAGTCTGAGGAACTTGCTTGAATAGAGACTTTTGTGCGATGAGTCCCAACCTGTCATTTTATCCACGAGTCTACTGAGACCTGGAGCTTCTGTAAAGTATCTGAGAGCAAAATGTGGACCAGACTTGAGGTCTCCAAGGCTGACTAGCTCTTTCCTGGTACCATGGTGACTGGTAGCTCCCTGGGGTCAAGGAAGAGGTACACAAACTCTGCTTGTGCCATTCAGCAGCAGAGCTAAATAGAAAGAATAGACAAGTGAACAAAGAGAAGGTGATTTCAACTGCGTTGAAACAGAGCTATGCCTTGAAACCTTTCTCTCCTATAATTTGTATCCTTAGTTTCCCTTCTAATTCTCTGACCCTTCCTTCCCTCTCTCTCCCAGCTATCATTTGTCAATAGAACTCTAATTTCTATCTTCAAATATTTGGTCTCCTCATTTCCTAGCTTATGGCTTCACCTTCATTTATAGACAAATCACATCCTAGTTTGAAAGCCCACTTTCAGTTGTTTCTTTATTGAGCTGTTCTATCCATCCATCCTACCAACTGTTAGAACACTGTATTCCTGGAATCAAAATGTTGAATGAGGTTGATCATCCCTTTATGTGAGGACCCTAAAGAGTCTTGACAATCTCCCACCCCTACCTTGCCCACCCCACTTTACCTTTGTCTAATCCTTTTATTGTGCTCCATCCCAACTGTTCTCTTTCTGGCTCATCACCTCTCTCTGCCTTCCCTCTACCTCTGCCTTAATTCTGACGCACATTACCTCTGGCCTAGACCATTGCAGTGGCCTCTCACACGGTCTGGCTGTTTCTCTCCCTTGCCAATTCATCTTGCCCAGGGCTTGGCAAATGCATTCTTTGAGGTCATTGCTCTGAT
This sequence comes from Crocidura indochinensis, assembly GCA_004027635.1. NCBI lineage: Eukaryota > Metazoa > Chordata > Mammalia > Eulipotyphla > Soricidae > Crocidura > Crocidura indochinensis. Next base: position 10,066 of record PVKC010009441.1, read on the forward strand.
CCACATTGTCTACTGAATAGGTTCCAAAACTGTTAGCCTGGCTTTCAGGATGCTCCCTGAATTACCTTTCTAGCCTAGTTAATGAATCCTCTTTCTCAAGTGTAGGCATTGTACTTCAGTCAAATTATTACACAGCTGATCATTTGTTCTGATTCTCAATCAGCCCAGTACCTGGACCTTAGCTGCTAGTTCTGTGAGCTTTTGAGATCTTGGGAACAAGAATGCCTCCTCTCCTGGGGATGGAGAGATAAGTACAGTGAAAAAGGACCTTGCCTTGCATGGCCCAACCCGGTGTTCTGTCTGGGATTTATACCTTTCTCAAACCTCTGCAGCTTGTTCTTTCTCCCTCATGCCAGAGTCTCAGAAGATCAGTGTTAAGTAAACAAATTTAAATAATATGGGATTTAAGAAATTTTATCTGCATTTATCAGAAATACAACCATAGCACGAGAGTAGATTTTCTGGACTCAGTGTCTTTAAAGTAAAGCAAGCTTTATATGTATTAATAATAACTGCTACTGATCAAGCTGTCTCCTTGCTCAATGTTCTGGCAACATGTATGAATGAGATTCAAAAATAGCTGATTAGGAGGTCAGAGCAATAGTAGGGGCATTTGTCTTGCTCGTAGCTGAATCTAGTTCAATCCCTAATAATTCATATGGTCCCCCAAGCACTGCCAAGAGTGATCCCTTAGTGTAGAACCAGGAATATGCCCTGAGCACCTCTGAGTGTGGGTTGTTCATTCCCCCCCCCCCAAAAAAGAAAACCCAACACACTAAACCAAATATAGGAAATAACTGGTCAGAAGGTCAGTGACGGTGTATGAAAAGGTCTACTTTGTAAGTGAGACTGCTTCTCTGTCCTTAAAATATACTCTGCCCCATTACCTCTGGCAGAAAGGTCATCGGACTGGAGCCAGACATTTGGCATCTGCTTCTTATAAACTGTGTAATTTTTTTTTGTTTTGGTTTTTGGGTCATTTGAGAAACTTTTCTGATTTGTAACATAGAGGTGTCGAATAGATTACTTAAGAATTGAATTTGGTTATTGATAACAAGCATTTTAATAGAGTGAGTTGAAAAAGACTTATTTTTTTCTTTCATAATTTGAAGTGTATACAAATTCCACAACTGTACTGTCATCAATGACCCCCGGTTCTAGTCTCAGGTTTCCCTTTGGGTGTATAGACTTCTTCTGAAAGATAGTCCTACTCACCAAGATGGCTGCTGTTGTGTCAGCCATCAATTGCACATTCTCAGTGAGCAGAACGATCTAGGTCTAACCCCATCTAGATTTTATGTTCCTTTAAATAGTTTTAGGGGCCAAAGAGATAGCACAGTGGTAGGATGTTTGCCTTGCACACAGCAGAATTAGGATGGATGGCAGTTTGATTCCCAGCATCCCATATGGTCCCCCGAGCCTGCCAGGAATGATTTCTGAGCTCAGAGCCAAGAGTAACCCCCGAGTGTCATCAGGTATAACCCCCTCAAAAAAAAAAAACCTCCCCCCCCAACTACAAAACAATTTTAAAGATTTACCCTCAACAGCTTTGGAGCTAATGTAATATTTGATGATGCCACCTACATGATCAAAATTCACAAAGATTCTAAAAAAGTACCTGTGCTTGGTGCTTTGTATGCAGGAAACCTGGACTCAATATCTAGTATTGCATGATATCCTGAATACTGCAACCAATGACTCCTACGTAACATGCTGGGAGGAGAAATCTCTGGGTATATCTACTCCCCCAACTGCCTCTCCCAAAGTACCTATGCTTGAATTTCACTTCAGTCAAATTGGAATCTCTTATTGGGACTCAATATTTGTAAATGAAACTAACTGCACAAGGAAACTAATTGCACAGCAAAGTTGAGGGTCACCGAGCTAGGCTGACCAGAGATGTGATCATTAAAATGAAACTCAATGAGGGATCATTGCCTTTAGGTATGTCTTGGGCAAATGCACAAGTATAGATCATACCTAAAGTATAGATCACTTCTTATTTTTAAGGTGGCTAACCACATATTGTTATGCGCCACTGCTACTGCCTATGAGAAAAAAGGTAATTGTTTAAGTATGTAAGTTTTCTTCCATTCTTAATTAAACTTTTGGGCTGAATGAGATGAGATAAATGTATCTGAAATCACCTTATAAATTGTAATTTTTTAAATTTTTGGGTCACATCCGGTAGTGCTCAGGGGTTACTCCTGGCTTTGTGCTCAAAAATTGCTCCTGGCAGACACGGGAACCATATGGGATGCTGGGATTCGAACCACCATCTCTCCTGGTTGGCTTCGAGCAAGGCAAACACCCTACCCACTGTGGTATCTCTCCAGCCCCCCTGAATTGAAATATTTTAAAAGTAATCTGATAATCATCCACCAATGATGAGGAGCCTAGTTTGGTTTTTACTTAGTACATGCTGGATTAATTTATTACCTCTAGGTTGTTTTCTTAAGAAATGTTATTTGGGTGACTGGTGTGTTATGATGATTTCAGTGTGGGCTATGGACTCTATTGTTGGTTTGGGGCCATACCTGAGGAGCTCTGGAAATACTCCTGGCTCTGTGCTCAGGAACTATCATTCCTAGCACACTTGGGGGAATTTATGGGATGCTGGGAATCAACCTGGGTTGGTTGTGTGCAAGGCAAATGTCTTATCTACTGTCCTATAGCTCTAGCACCCTGAACTCTGATACCATCCTCCTGGCTTCCAGGTTTAGCTCCTTTTTACCTGGTCATTTGACTTTGCTAAATCTCTCCAAAGTCTTGCTTCTATTATTTATCTTTAAAAAGGTTGTTACAGGGGCCGGAGAAATAGCACAATAGTAAGGCATTTGCCTTGCAAGCAGCTGATTCAAACAGACTGTGGTTCGAATCCTGGCATCCCATATGGTCCCCCATGCCTGCCAGGAGCAACTTTTGAGCACAGAGACAGGAATAACCCCTGAGTGCCACCAGGTGTGATCCAAAAACAAAAAAACAAACAAAAAAACCCAAAAAACAAAAAGAAAGAAAGAAAGAAAGAAAGAAAGAAAGAAAGAAAGAAAGAAAGAAAGAAAGAAAGAAAGAAAGAAAGGAAGGAAGGAAGGAAGGAAGAAAGAAAGGAAGGAAGAAAGAGAGAAAGAAAAAAAGGTTGTTAAAAGGATTAAAGAAAATAAGGCCTGGGAAGGATTTAATCTGGGGACTAGTTTATAGGACAGGTTCAGTAATTGGCCATTTATACTATTTATAAAATACCGTTTGGGGATGCTAGAAGTTGATCTTTTCTACTTTCCTAGACTCTAAATGTCAGGTGTCTCCTTTTCCTACCTTGCCTCCCAGTAGGCTCTAGAAAGATGAAATTGGAGAGTCAAACTGTCCTCCCATATCCAAATGGCCTTGGTCCCAGGTGACTCTCAGCGTGGGTTTGGGCTAAAATACTAGTAGGGATCCCGGTTAGCTGAAGAAACTAATGGCCAGAATGAAATTCATTATTTCAGTGATTTGATCCACGGGCTTGATGGGAGTTTGTGCATTTAAAATAACCTTTGCCTGTGGCGATCTTGTCTCAGAGATTCTTCCTTCTGGCCACTGCACTCTTGGAATAATCTCCCTTTCCAGTCCCTTAGTTACTCACTTGTAAACTCTCTTCCCTGGGGCTGCTCTTCTAATCTTACCTTCCCCATGTTTTGCAAGAGCCTTGTCTTCCTTTATTCATTCTGCATTGCTTTTTATCTTCTTACCTTTCCTCCTGCTGAGTGTAAACAAATCTCAAGGAAGGAGGGAGGTAAAAAAAGGCAGCCAGGCAGGATGTTGCTTGAAGGCAGAAGAGGGGAACCTGCCTAAATTTCAGAGACAGGACCTGAGAGTAGGCAGTAAAAAAGGCAACTCTTTCCAGCAGGTGCATTGCTCCCTAGATCACTTTAAGATTATCTGGACAAAGTGGGGTGAGTTCCCTGGGGGATGAAACTGCAAAAGGAAATGCATATTCGAATATAAGTTTGTGGCTAGAGAACCAGTGCAAAGTCTAAGTTGGTTTTCATGGACGCCATACTTTAAATTAGTTTTTTGATTCTTGTGGAAGTTGGCAAATTTCTTTCACACAGGCCAGAAAACACAAGGGTGCAGGTTGTATAATATCCCCGTGGGAACTATTCAGCTCTGTCAATAGACTTTGTTGTTTTAAGACTCTGTGGTTTAAACTTGGTTTAAATCAAACCAAGTATTGGTTTAAGGACTTCAAAATCTTTTGGGAATCTAAATGTGATTGATTTAGAATCACCTTTGAGAATATATTTCATGTCCTAATATTCTTTTTTTGATGTTTTTGAGTCATACCTGGCAATGCTTAGGGGTTAATTCTGGCTTTGCACTCAGGAACCACTTCTAGTGGTACTCAGAGGACCGTATGGGACATGTGGATCAAACTCAGGTCAGCTATGTGCCAGGTGAGCACACTACCTACTGTACTATCACTCTTATCCCAATATTTATACTTTTTTTTTTTTTGCTCTTACTGTCCTTTAAAAGATGATAAAGCCATTCATAGCTCACAGATTATAGGACAAACAGATAGCAGGTGGGATTTGGTTCCTGGAGTTAATATTTTGGAGTCTTAGTTTATGAGAAATGGACAGTTAGGTAGAAGACTTTGGCTCCAAGCTCTTCCTTCAGAGTCTAGACTCAGTTTCCTTATTTAAAATATATCAGGTGAGTTGAGATTGTAGCTCAGTGATTGAGCAATTGTTTTATAGGCATGATACCTTGGGTTCAAGTCCTATAATACAAAAGAAATTCAAGGATTAGAGAAATAATATAAATATGTACGGTGCTTATTGATCCAGGTTTGATCCCTAATACCATATATGGTCCTCTGAGCCCCATCAGGAATAATTCCTGAATTTAAAGATGGAGAATGCCCTGAGCATTACTGAATGTAACCTCAATACCAAAAACAAGCAAACAAAAAAAAAAAAAAAGGAAAGAAAAAATGAGGTTAAATAATAGCAAAGTTTAAGAGAGGAGAAGGTATGACACAATAGGAACTCTTTTTCATTATTGATGAGAATGTAAAATGTCAGTGCTCTTTGATGAGCAAGTTCAGTGTGGTTTCTTATAAACCTCAACTAGTCTTAGCATGATCCAACATGATCCTTGGGTGGATTTAAAACTTGTGTTTTCACAGAAGCTTATATAGAGATACTTATAACAACTTTCTTTATAATTGCCTCCAAACTTGGATGACAATCAGGATGCCACTCAGCAAGTAAATGGGTAAATACACCATGGGCTATCAAGATCAGACAATGGAGTATCATTTAGTCCAAAAAATGATAACCACCAAAAATATGAGCATTTCAGACTAAATAAAAAGACATGGAGAAATCCTCACTGCATAAGAGTAGGCACTGAGGTAAAAGTCGCAATATGAAATTTTATGAAATTTGAAATGTTGCATGTTCTATATGCTTCTTGCTGTATGTACAGAAAACACAGAGTTTTATGCTATGGAAACAGCATAGAGATCAGTGGTTGAAATGGAAGGGAGGGATATTAGATCACTATTTTAGGGAAGAGAAATTATTCTGTACAATACAATGATGATAGATACATGAATATACATTAACCCAACTTCATGGAATGTACAACAGCAAGAGTGACCCCTAATGAAACTATGGATTTTTAATTTAATGTACTTGTGACATTAATGACTTGTTAGCCTCTTTGGCACTGAATGAGAAAGTAATAAGCTATCTGTTGTAGATGTATTTTCACTGGGCCCTCTAGGAGCTGTAGATAGAACTGTCCAAAACAAGAAGCAGAGTGGTTAACCTTTAATTGAAAACATACCTGGTTATCTGGTTCAAACCTCATTTCTGATGTTTCAGGTGATGAGTGCATATCTCTTTAAGATTTCCCCCATCTCCCCAACCTTATAAACTTGTAAGTAGTTTCATGTCCTATATTTGAGCCAGGTCATTTCCAATGCACCCTTCAGAGAGCAAAAGTTCTGCGCAACCCTTGAATATGATGAGGTAAAATTACAGAAATTTAAAGGTCCTTCTTCAGGGAAGCAGATGGTCAATAGTGATATAATATAGACAGGGCCTTGAGATTAAGTGATATCTTTTCTTTTTGAGCTCACAACAATAATAGTTATTCTTTTACAGCTCTTATTTGTGTTCATTGCCCCTTTAACTATTGAAAAATTGGACAAGCTTATCAGGAAGCAAACCTTTTGCACCTAATACAGCGCAGATCAGAGATGTGGAAGAGTAGAGTCAAAGACTCCCAGCTGGAGGGAGGTGGAGCTAGGACTTAAATTTGAGCCTTGATTCTTGGTTTCTTCAACTTGATTAGCTTTTTCATAGAGAAAGACATCCTGGGGCTGGGCAGGTAATAATGAACTTATCTATACTGCACATTTAAATCTTATCTGGGAGGCCAATGGCACAGTATAACCTAACATCTAATATGCTTTTCCTTAAGGTCTTAAAAGTTTTTCTTGATAGATCTAGAGCTCTTAAAAAGACTTTTGAAAACAGTTTGGAAATATTGAAGAGTAGAGAGAAGAGCATAATGACTCCCAGTGATCCAGTTTCTCAGTTTTAAACAATTAGCAACACATGGGCAAGCTTGTTTCAACTGTACCCCCTGCCTCAACTGGATTAATTTGAAAATCCCACATACCATATCATGTCTTCTGTAAATACTTAAAGATATGCCTCCCAGAGATAAAGTTGTCTGATTATCTTTTTTTCCCTCTCACAACAAACCACTTCCAAACTGTGGTTTCAAAAAAATAGCTTTTTGTTCTTATGATTCTATGGTCTGGCTAAGAACTGCTGGGTGGTTTCATTGGGGAGGGGGTGTCTCACAGGCAATCAGTCTGGAGTTGGGTTTCTAATCATCTAGAGAAAGGAGTTGGCTGGATATGCATCGTGTGCATTCACAATACTAAAGGCAACTCTGAGGTAGCATTGACACTTCAGTTCCTAGATATCTTCTGTCCATGTGGCCTATGGTTCTTCCTGCACCGCCATTGAATCCCAAGAGAGAATGTTTCAAGAGCAGGAGTTCTGAAACACTGAGACAGAAGCTGGAAAGCTCCTTTTGAACCAGTCTCAGAGCTTATAACCCCTTCTGCCACAATTTGTAGGAGAAGGACAAAATAGGACCATCCCACTGGTGGGAAATTAGATGAGATCATGCAGTGGTCAACTAAGCAGCTAATTGAGACCAATTCCTAAATGTCAGAAATATCCAGTTAAATGGTTTCAGTTTTAATTATAGACTTTTTCATTAGGGTTCTTCAAGGGAGGATCACAGTGAAGCCAACATTTATTTATACTTTGAATCTAAGATCTCTGTCTCTGATATTTGAACTTTATAGAAGAAGCAGGTGATTGGGCCTATTGGTTTCTTGTTGACTTTTGTCTAGATCTCACTGCTTGCATTCCTGACATTTCTCTATTCTTCATTTCTCTCCTGTAAACTCTTAGAGCCAGACACTTGATTAGTGCCATGATGTGGTAGTCACATTTCATAGATGGTGATATACACTTCTTTTTGCTCCCCATCAAGAGACGCACACTCCGTCTGTCCCTCCTCGGGGATGTTAAAATTGACTTTTGGGCTCAGAGCTCCTTACTCCAATTGAGTCATTGTAGAAAATATGTTTCAATAGTTGCCTCCTATTTCTGTTCTCAGAAAGTGGATGACTCTATATTTATATATCTGGATCTGCATTTATTGTGGGCTAACCATGTGCTGCATCTTTCTAGACATGTTGCAAGAATAAATGGATTGATTTCCCATAACAACATTGGAGAAGAGGTCTGATAATTTTTTCCTGTATACCAGAGAAGAAAACAAAGACATACCACCCCTGTACTTCTAGACAACCTAGTTTATTTGATTCTCTTTTACAAAAGGGGTTCATTATCATTTGCAGGATTCCTGGGGCAGGAAACCAATTTAGGCTCACAAGAAAGGAAACTAGTTAACTGGTAGACAAAAAATTGGATCCATACATCCTATTGCTTATAAAAATGCCATTAGGTCCTAGGAACAGATGAGCGGCTAAAGAAACTATGGTACATCTACACAATGGAATACTACACAGCCATGAGTAAAATGAAGTCATGAAATTTGATTATACATGGATAGATATAGAAAGTATTTTGTAGAATGAAATGAGTCAGGGGGAGAAGGATAAACATAGAATGATCACACTCATTTGTGAGATAAAAAAAAGATAATATGGTAATAATATCCAGAGACAACAAAGATGATGGCCAGGAGGACCACTGCATGGTAGGAAGCTTGCCACAAATAGTGGGATGCACGGTTAGGCAGAGAAGGTGCCATTATAACAATAATAGTTGGGGGACCCGGGAGATAGCATGGAGGTAAGGCGTTTGCCTTTCATGCAAAAGGTCATTGGTTCGAATCCTGGTGCCCTATATGGTCCCCCGTGCCTGCCAGGAGCAATTTCTGAGTATGGAGCCAGGAGTAATCCCTGAGCACTGCCGAGTGTGACCCAAAAACCACACACACACAAAAAAAAAAACCCCCCAAAAAAAACAATAATAGTTGGAACTGGCCAATCTTGATAAGAACGAGGTGCTGAAAGGAGGTAAAGTGATATGTATGATACTCCTTCAGTAACTATATTGCAAACTAAAGTGTCTAAAAGGAAAAAAAGAAAGAGAAAAGAGAAAATCTGTTATAGGGGCAAGCTTGGGGGAAAGGCAGGTGAAAAACTGGGGGTATTTGTGGCAGTAAATGCGCACTGGTGAAAGATGTTGTACATTGTGAGACAAACTAAGTCATGAACAACTTTGTAACTATAACAAAATCCAACTGTTTATGGAAAAAAATAGCTATCAGAGCTGGAGAGATAGTAAAAGGGGGTGAGGCACTGGCATTGTACCTGGCTGGATTTGGTTACTGAGCACACAGTTGGGAATTCTTCCCTTAACAAATAAATGAAAAAAGAAAGAAAAAGGAAAATGCAGTGTCATCAGGGAGAATCCAGAAGCATGAGGCAAATTTTGCCCCAGTTTCCCAAAGATGCTGACTGATTTCACCATGACCCTTTCTGTGGGTTGGACTTTGCATCGTTTGTCATGTGATGGGGTCAGGGGGCGTGGCCTGGCAACTCTCCAAGTAGGCAGAACTCATGTCCTCTTCTCACATTTGTGCAACTTCCTTTACCCAGACACCGGGTGCCGGCAGGAGGCTCAGAAATGACAATTTTATTTTTAAGAAAATATTTTCAAATGCAATTTGCAGTTTATACATGAAGAGTAATGAGCAAAACGGATGCAGCTGTCTTTTAAATTAACCCTGCCGTGCCACCCTGGTTTGCTTTCCCACCGAAGTGATAATGTAGGCAGCTTTCGAGTCTTTCATCAGAACTTTGAAGCCCTCCAGAGCTTTCCAGAGAGAGAATAGAGTTGGACTCCAAAGTCTTGCATGCCTAGTGGGGCCTGGTAGCTACAGCTGCCATAGTTGAAGGGGGGAAAAAAAAGGTTGGAAAGAAAGGAAACACAGTGAGAGCACAACAAGATAATTTCTCTTCGGGAATACGTGGCCAGGGCCAGAGAGAGGATGCTTGGGGTGTTATTTGGTAGCAAGGATGCTTCTCTGGGGGACAGTCCTGGCATCTCTAGAGCTAGGAAGAGCTAGTTAGGTAACATGTGGTCAGTGCATGATGTTGAGAGTAGATTCAATGCTCCCTTGGCCTATAAAGGTGCTTTTCCGCCTTGTCCAGGCAGCTGCTTCTGCTTAGATGGGAACTGGCAGGAGGCAGTTCTGTTTAACCTGCAGGTCTCTGGAGACCCTGAACCATCACCTGTGGTTATGTGTGTACCAACCATAAGGGTCTCTGAACTCCCAGACATTCCATGTAGACAAAGCTAATTGGTTAATAGCCCTGGAAATGGAGAGAGGAGTTTTAATCTTCAGGAAGCACTATCTTAGCATTCCTAGGATTTTCTGAGTGTTTATTTGGAGGATAGCAAGTCATTAATTTGGTTTCTATTTTATTTTTTGTATTCGGGCCACACCCAGTTGTACTCTGTGGTTACTCCTGGCTCTGAACTCAGGGATCACTCGTAGGAAGCTCAGGAGATCATAAGCAATGCCAGGAATTGAACCTGAGTTCGCTGCATACAAGGCAAGTAACCTATCTACTGTACTGTCTCTCTGGCTCTGGACACCAAATCATTTACATCAGGATATTTTTCTCCCCCAACATATAAACACACACACACACACACACAAAACACACAGTAGCATGGGCATACACAAGCACAAGGTCCAATACTTTGCTCCCTCTTATATCCATCACACTGAACATTTGCATTGTTGCTGTGTCTGGCCCAAAGAAGGAGGCTACATTAACTGTGACTCCAGGACAGAGAACTCCAAGGAATGTCCAGGTTCTGATAGAAGCTCCCTCAGGGTCCTGAAATGACTCTGATTAGCTGTTGTCTTCCTTGGGCAGGATGGTGGTAGCTGTCATATGGGACATCTGTGCAAACTGGAACATATTTGCCAGTCAAAGTGAGAGTATTTTATACTGACCAAGTAGTTGCCTCATTGGCAATGTGATGACATTTTGTATCGAAGCCTTGGAATGGTTGCTTATTTCCAAAAACATTTTTCAGTAGCTGCCATCTTACCTGCAAAGCACCCTTCGACAGCATTTCCTTGCCTATGTCTTATGACTTAGGAATAGAGCCCTGTGTTCTCTATGGGGTCAGCAGAGAGGAACATGGAGGAAGAAGGGATGGGGGTAGAGAAGGTAAAAAAGGGAAGTGGTGAGGAAGAACAAGGAAGAAAGGAAGAATGTGAAAAAGATAAGGCAGGGAGTGATTTCAGGAAGAAGGAAGAAGGGAAGCATAAGAAGAAGGAAGAAAAGAGGAAAAGGAGGGAGAGGAGGGAAAAGAAAAGAAGACGTGGAGAAGTCCTCTCATAATCCTCAGTTGATGGGGCAGTTGATTCAAGCTGGGCTGTACGCATAAGTTTGCAAGGTTTGCTATTCCTCTTAGGCTTCTTAAGTTCGGGCACTTGGCCCTTTTGACTGATGGGAGGCCTCCATTTCCCTCGCTGGCCGGTGGTGTAAAGTGCCAGGTGGGGCAGAATTCCCAGTCATGATGTAATGAGAGCCTCTACCTCACTCTTGTATGTCATTTGTACAAGTGGAATATCATGGGAGCTGGGCTAGATTGATGTCCCATCCCAGAATAGCACTGATTATAGAACAGATTTGCCATATACAGAGCCATTTTTAATTCACAGCCTACCACAGCTGCCAGCCTGCAGAGATAATTCCTGCTAGCAGAATAGCTCTAGATTATTATAGGGAAATCAACTTTGCATAAAATCAGTCTCTTCTCTCTTTCTTCTCTCCCTCACCCTCCCTCCAGCTTCCCTCTTTCTCCCTCTCTCGTTCTCTTTTTGACCTTTCTCCCTTTTTTCCTCTTTCCTCTAAGTTACATGATACTGTGAAAGCCTTTTATTGCATGAATTTTGGAATTTAGAAGCAAAATACATCTAGGTTTCTTTGTGGCAAGTACTATGGAACATTTTTTTTAGACAAATCAAAAGATTCTGAGAAGATGGCAGCTACTGAAAAGTCAGTTTGGTGCTTCACATTCAGGTTTGTTTGTTTTCAGGTCACACCTAACAATGGCTAGAGTTTACTCCTGACTCCTGACTCCTGTAAGGGTTTACTCCTGGAAGGCTCAGGGGACCATAATGGGATCCTAGGAATCAAACCTGGGTTGGCCATGTGCATCGCACACCTAATCTGCTAGACTATATATATCTAGTCTCAATTCTTTCTTTGTGAAGAGTTTTTAAGTCCAATACTTTTTTTTTTTTTGCCACAACTGGTGGCCCTTGGGCGATACTCCTAGCTCTGCACTTAGGAATCAATCCAGGCTGGCTCAGGGGACCATATGGAATGCTGGGGATTGAACCTGGGTTAGTCGCTTGCAAGGCAAACCCACTCCCCACTGTGCTATATCACTCTTTCCAAGTCCAAACATTTTTTATTAGTATCTTTATTTAAACATCTTGATTACAAACATGATTGTGATTAGGTTTCAGTCATGTAAAGAACACCCCCCTTCACCAGTGCAACATTCCCACCACCAATGTCCCAAATTTCCCTCCATCCCACCCCATCCCCACCTGTACTCTAGACAGGCTTTCCAGTTCCCTCATTCATTCACATGGTTATAGTAGTTCTCGAGTCCAAACATTTTTGATTTTTATTTTATTCTGCTTTGCTTTAGCCAATCTTTATGATGAATGCAGATTCTGTACTCTTGAAAACTTATTTTGTTGAATTTATAAAAAAAAATCACAAATGAAATAAGTCAGACACCACTTGATCCATTTTATAGATGAGGAAACAGGTTCCAAGACTTTTAGAATGACATTTGCAGGTTCACGTCACAGGTAAGCGAGGGATTGAGAGCCGGAACTCTGGTGTTCAGAGATGTGTACAGTACTGGGCTGTCATCCAGGAGAGAAAAGTTAGCTGATGCTGATCAATGAGCTGTAGTTGTCTGGCCAAACCTTTTAACATGACGTGGAAAAACCTGAAGGTTTTAGTCACGCCACTTAAACTTTCCAAAAAATAGCCCAAATACTTTCTGAAAAAAATAGCCCAAATATGGCAATGCTAAACCTATCTTCAACCAAAATGATGTGCACCAAGCAGATGTGGGCAGGGGGCACTCCTATACTCAAAGCCGGTCATCTGAATGAGCAGATTTTGAGAGGAGACAAAGAGAAAAGAGAGAGGAGAGAAGAGAAGAGAAGAGAGAGAGAGAGAGAGAGAGAGAGAGAGAAAGAGAGAGACAGTGAGAGAGACAGAAAGAGAGAAAGAGCTGCAGTGCAGTCTTGGAGCTACAGTCTCAAACTAGTTTTAAAAATAATGTTTTCCATCACCTTTTTTTGGGCTGGGGGCACAACTGGTGATGCTCAGGGGTTACTCCTGGCTATGCGCTTAGAAATTGCACTTGGTTTGGGGGACCATATGGGATGATGAGGGATCGAACAGCGGTCCATCGTAGGTTAGTACGTGCAAGACAAACACCCTACTGCTTGTGTCACCGCTCCAGCCCCTCACCTCTTTTTTCAACTTTAAAAAAAAAAAAGAAAGATTGTTCCCTGCAGGCCCCTGGTCCTGATGATTCAGGATTTGGAAACGTGAGAGATGTTTTACTTTGCAAGCCACTCTAGGCTAATTATCTTTCTTATGTTCTTCAAGAAGGCATTGGTGGCTAATATCTTATTTAATTGCTATCTGTTTTCTGATCTGGAAGTTACAAGCTTGCTGCATTGCTCAGGAATCAGCAAACAGCACTAGAAACAAGCAGTCTGGGAGGTACCTGACTGAAGAGCGGCAGCAACTTCTCCAGCCCCCTCTAGCACAGCTCTTTCCTGCCAGTAGCTTTTCAATCCAGCAGGGTAGGTAGAGGTGACACTCAGGTGAGTTTTGCCTGGGGTGAAAGGTCGCTTTGTAGAATTTCCTTTGCCTAAGGATGATCCTGTGCCTGCCAGTCTGGGAACTTTTTTTAAGATGGGCCTGGGAAGAGGATGACAGGGGCACTGTATGGTTTGTTGACTTGGAGCAGCAGCCGGCAGGCCTTCAGATTGTCTTATTTTTCTTCTCAGTACTTGGAGTTTCCCTTAAAACTGCTGTTTGGGGTAAGATGTCAATTCTGGATTAAAACTAGCCATCAGCCTTTCTCAGTGCAGAGTTTGCAATATATATATATATATATATATATATATATATATATATATATATATATATATATATCACTCATACACCTTCTCTCATTCCATCTTAGCCCTGTGAGGTTGGAGAGCTGTACTTACTCTTTTAGAAGAGAAAAGGGGAAGAGTCTGCATCCAAGAGCCAGACACACCTGCATTTGAGTTCACTGCAATGCAGTGGACAGAGGATAGCAACTTCTTTAAGCTTTCTTTTTTCTACCCCAGCATCAAGAGGAGTGAAAGTTTACAGAGTAGTTGTAATTAGAAAACTTATTTTCTGGCTGGAGCGATAGCACAGCGGTAGGGCGCTTGACTTGCATGCAGCTGATCCAGGACGGACAGCAGTTTGATCCCCCGGCGTCCCTTATGGTTCCCCAAGCCAGGAGCAATTTCTGAGCGCATAGCCAGGAATAACCGCCGAGCATCACTGGGTGTGGCCCAAAAATAAAATTAAAGGAAAAAAAAAAAGAAAACTTATTTTCATTCCTTCATTCATCAACCCAGATGCTACAAATATTTATTCAACCCCATATTGAGACTCAGGCAATATGTTAGCTTCTGGGGGTTACATCAGTATCCCCAATTTCAGTCCTCATTGCACTTTCAACCCAGCACTGAGTATAGTATGGAAAACATAGTCTTCAATATGTGATTGCTGCTCTACAAGGTTGGTATAATGTGGTGTAGTGGGTGCAGAGGAAGAGAGGAGCTCAGATTTGTGGATTCTCTGACACACAAGATGGCCTCAAAATCATAAACCTGGATCATGGCCACCTGAGCCATCATATCTCAATCATCTTCTCTGTTCTTTACTGTTGTAGGAGAGTTTAGTCAGGTGATATATTAGTCAACTGGTGGCATAATTCCTTTGATAAGAGCACTATTCCCACTCACAAGCGCCATACCCCATTACCTAATCACTCTCCAAAGTCCTTGCTAGTTAATATCATCACACTGGATGCTAGATTTCAACACAAGCATTGATTATTTTTACTTTATTGAGGTCCATGTTTGACAGTACTGTTATTGGTGGTTTCCCAGGCACATGCTTCCTTACTACATCTATCACCAGTGTACCCAAATCCAAGCAGCCCCCACCCCACTCAAAACGCAGACCCCACCAAATCAACTGTGTGCTTCACTTCTCCTGTTTTGTTGCTTTTGACGCTTTATTGCTACTTTGTTATGTAGCTTTAAGCCTCATATGAATAAGATCATTCTCTACCTATCCCTTACTTCCTGACTGACTTTACTCAGCATAATTTCCTCTAGTTCTATCCATGTGTTTGCCATTGGCATGATTTGGTTATTCCTTAGAGCTGTAGAGTATTCCATTGTGTGTGTGTGTGTGTGTGTGTGTGTGTGTGTGTGTGTGTGTGTGTGTGTGTATACCACAACTTTTTTTTGGTTCATTCATCCATAGTTTGGCACTTGGATGGTCTCTATAGTCTGGTTGTTGTACACTTAGTATAACACATGCATTTTAGGATCAGAGATGTTACATGGTAGTAGATCTCTTATCTTTCAGGCAATCTTGGTCAATCTCTGTAACTGCAAGAAAAACATTCAACCTAGGAATTTTGCAATGGCCACGTTCAGTTTCTGGTTGGAGGCTGAAGTTTGATGGATGAGGACTCAGGTCTGGGCTAAGCCCAGCTTGGCTATTTATCTGGAAGCTCTGGGGCAATCTACTCTATTTTACAAATCCTCAGGGTACCCTCATCTGCAGAGAGGGCCAAGTCAGCACCTGCCTCATCAGGTTGGCTTGGGATCAGTTGACGAAGTCCCTGTAAAAGTCCAACATGGCTCCAAGTGATTGTTAATGGGGCCCCTTCTCATTGGCTGGGCTCTCAAACAGCAAACTTGGTGGGAAAGATATAGCAACTATATCTCATCATTTTTGCCCTTTCTGTAGCCAAAGAGACAAGAATTCAACAATATTTTGCTGAGTCCAAGAGGATGAGCCTTATTTCTGCCCACATCTTAGTCCTTGCTCTACCTTCTCCATTTGGAACTGTCTGGCTGGGGTGCAGGCAACAGACCAGACCTTGGCAGAATCTGGGTTTCCCCTTATTGTATGAAAGTAGAATGTGCTTCAGAGAGTTTCTAAAAGCTGAAGTGGCACAAGGCAGAGAAGCAATGACCATTTATTTGCATGGAAACATCTGTGAATATTCCCAGATCACCACACCCCATATATTATGCCAAATAATAAAAACATGAAAGTAGCTGAGATGATATGATGCGGGGTCCAAGGTAGTGAGAGGAAGGAGCATGGGGGAACAGCAATGGCAAACAAACAAACAAACAAACAAAAAACAGGGCTGCAGGAGATTTTTGCTTTTTGACTTGGATTTCTTTTTTTGTTGATGGGTCAGGAAAGGTTCTTCAGGGATGGGAGCAGGTAGGGCATATGCCTTGCACAAACCAACCCTGTTTCAATCTCTGCTATCCCATATGGTCCCTGGAGCACTGCTGAAAGTAATTTCTGGTGCAGAGCCAGAAGTTCCTGAATGCTATCTGGTGCGGCCCCAAACTCAAAACCAAACCAAATCAAACCAAAACAAAAAACCAAAAAGATTCTTTTAATTTGTACTAATGTAAACAAGCCCAGTAACACCAAGAAAATAATAGCTTTTCTTTTTGTAATTGATAAAATTTTAATTGAATCACCGTGAGAAACACAGTTATTAAATTACTCATTGTTGAATTTCACTCTTGCAATGTCTAACACTCATCTCTTCACCAGTGCACATTTTCCATCACCAGTGTCCCCAGTTTCCCTCCCCCTACCCACTCCTGTCTCTATGGCAAACATTCTCTCTCTCTCTCTCTCTCTTTCTCAAATTTAAGCACTGTGGTTTTCAGTAAGGTTACTGAGGAGTATCATGCATATCACTTCATCTCTTTTCAGCACCGAATTCTTGTTCAAAGTGATTATTTCCAACTATCATAATAGTGGTCTATTCTCTGTTTTAACTGCATTCTTCTGTTATTTGTTGCAAGCTTCCTACC
>PVKC010009442.1:0-26845 GCA_004027635.1 Crocidura indochinensis
TTCTTCTCCTCCTCCTCCTCCTTTTTCCTCTTCTTATTCTCCACTATTTTCTCTCTTGCTTCTCATTTTTCATTCTCTTCTTTCCTCTTTTCATTTCTTCTGCCCCTCATTTTTATCCCTTTTCATTTGTCATCCTCCTCATCCCTTTTTCTTCTCTTCACTTTTACCGTCTCATTACTCCTTACTCTTCCTACTCTTTATACCTGTTTCTCCCTTTCCTTATTTTTCCTCACATTTCTCCTTTTTTAATGTGACCAAGAACACTGGAAGCAATACTTAGTCATGCAGGCCAATGTTTCAATGCATGTAGCTCTGGCTAGACAGTGCTGAGGGTTTTTCAGGCCACCCTATCAGAGCTTTCAGATTGAAGGACCATGTTATACCATAGATTGAATCTTAGTTGTCTATGAGCTATAAATGCATCCAATTGCTTAATTATCTTCCCAGACCTCCTTTTCCTTATTGACATAACCTTATCTTTGCTTTCCATTTATATTTGTCATCTAGCATCTCTGTGACACAATTTACTATCAACCATTTTCATTCTTCAGGTATATGAATTTATACAACTTCTATCTTCAGTGTGACCAAAACTATATGTATGAAGAGTAGCAGATGCCCTGTAATATCCTAAATAGAAAAAATCACATTCTTTAAATAAGTTTTTCTTTCTCATTTTTTAAAATTTTATTGGTAGTAGTAAGTTTTTCATTCAGGCATCAAATAGGTTTGGATCCTCTATTCTTCCTTATTCCTTTTTTCAAAGCTTAGTCAATGAGTTTTATGCTAATGCACATTCACATAATTACTTATATTCGTTCTAAGTCAAGAACATATTTCACAATATTTAATTTGGAAAGTAATGGTGCTGTGTTTGTTCCTTTCTTATAACCAATTTAAAACCAAGGTAGATCCCATCTCCGTTTACTGTGGATTAAGCAAAAGTTATTGTCATTTTGACAACAGCACAGAAAATCTGAAAAACAAACTAAAAAGTATAATAAGGTAGTCAACTATAAAAATGTGTAGATACACTGAGACTTAAATGAAAGTGTATCAAAAACTAAATACACAGTTCAAGTTTCAATGAAGATTTGACTTACCAGATAAGAGAATATACTTACCAATAAAATCCGACATTATGTTTTGTTTTGCACAATGAAGATGTTCTTAACAAATGAGTAGGGGATTTCTGAAATTATGAACTCTTATCATTGATTGAGTGACACCTTTCTTAGGGAAAACTTGATTTTGGTCTCTGTTCTTTACATTGTACATGTACAGAACTTTGAATTATGTTGCATCAAATGCAAACAGAAAACTGAGATGTGGGGACCAGAGAGAATACCATAGGTAGGGTATTTGGCTTTTATGTGGCTGACCAGATTCAGTCCATCTGAATCCCTGAACACTGTCTTAGTAAATCCTGATCATAGAAAGGAATAAACCCTGAGTGCTTCGGTGGGTGGTTACTTCCAAACCAAACCAAAACAAAACAAAAACAATAAAAATACAAGATGCATCAAACTATTCCCAAATATTTGTATCATCAGTTTTCATAATATTCCACCATTTTTAATTTCAGCTACATTGATAAAGAACCCATTCTTATAATATACATGGTTTGATATCCTTATACATTTGCAATATCAATAAAACATTTTATATAAAATACTGTTATGTCCTAATGCTGTTCTTTTATGCTTTTTATTTATCACAGAATGCTGTCCTAACCCCATTATCACTATTCAAACATTCGATCCAATGTGACATATATCATAAGGTTTTATTGATAATGGGAGTAGAATTTGTTGTCTCTTTCACTGTGTTCTTATTGCCTCTATATTATAATCTTCTTCAGAGCAGACCATTTATAGTGTATAGCAAAAAAATGGGTCCTGGAATAATTGAATTAAACTTGAATATCACCTAAAGTAAAATATTCTTTATGATGCATTCTATTATTTATATATTGAATATATTATCTTTTCTTAGGTGCATGGATTTTGAATACCACTGACTTAATTTCTATATTATGGTCAATATACAAAAATCATTCTCTTTATGAATTATAAGATACTCAGTGGTAGAACATTGCATTATCCTACAGAAATTATATTAAACCATATCATGGGTACATAACCTTCATAAATGGATTTTATGCACTTTAGAAACCTTTAAATAAATATGTGTGCTAAAAAAATTTATTTCAAGTATATATGTAAATTAAGTACTACTTTTAAAATAGTTTTGATAACTATGGGATGCTTACCATCAAAACTATAAAGTAAGAAAGTAGGCATGTTTATATATGAAATTAATTGTATTGCATATATTTCCAGATATTTCTGAGTTTGAATGTTTAAATTATGTATCCCTTCTTAAGTGACATAATTTTTAAAATGAATCTATAAATATCTGTAACAGGTACACTTTCAGATCATTTAAGTCTCGGAAAATTTGTCCCAAATATAACATATTAATGTTCTGATCAAGAAATACACATTTTATCTGCTTATAAACACACAAAATGATCCCTTCCTCTCAATATAATGCCTTTTTCACTATTAAAGAATTAAATATCTCTTGAATAGCATCAATGTAAAAAAATAATGAACCAATTCTGTTTTATTCAACAGAAAAAACTGTACAATGTTATATTGTAATCTGGTTTGTATCCTATTTATAAAGCTAAAGAATGATTATTTTAAGTTATGATATTATATTAGATTTTTTGTAGCTTAGTATTTTATAATGCAATATAATTGCTACATGCAAATGAGATATTGTACTACTTTTCCATAGAGTTCATGGAAGCCAAACATTTTACATGTTACAATGAAGTACATGTTATTAAGAAACAAACTATAATGAGGCTTATTTTAGTTTAAAGATAAGATACTGTAGCTTTATTAAAGATGACAGTACACTAGGGCATAGTTATGGCAAATATGCCACCTGCCCCAAAATACAACTCTTGAGACTATCGAGAACATTCAGAATTGAACTCTCTGCACTTTAGAAGATTTTTTATTTGCTTAAATTACCTCAACTTGGAGTTATACACCTTTACTCTATTTTTTTACTTTTATCCTTTAAGGAAAAAAATACGACTTACTGAACTTAAAAACAAATAACTGTATTAACTTCAGTCACAATAAAATTTAAATTAAAAAAAAAACAAATAACTGTAGTACAATGCCTGTCTCGAATACAGGCAGGGGATGGGAAGGGGGTAGGGGGTAATGTTACACTGGTGAAGGGGGGTGTTCTGGTTATGACTGTAACCCAACTATGATCATGTTACTTAAATAAAAAATATATTCCAACAAAGAAAGGTATTATAACATTAAAACATTGACCAATATTTTTCTGACTAAGGCCTAGGATTAATGCATTTATAGCAGAGAGATATGAAGGAAGTATATTCTGCTCCTCAAATTTTAGGGCAACAAATTCTATTCAACTCATTTGTAATTAGTATTAATTAGCTTTTTCATTATTTCAAAGTAACTTTAAATTACCTAGTTAATTTTATATAAAAAGTATCATCTTTTAATAATGTTTTAAGTAGATGAGGACAGTAGGCAAAATTGAAATTATTTTCTTTTTTTTTTCCACTATTTATTTGTTATTTTGGAGGTCACACCCAGCAGAATGCAGGACTTCTACTTTGAAGGATTACTCCTTGCAGGACTTGGGGAATCATATGGGAGTAATGGGGATTAAGACCAGATGGGCTGCTTGCTGAGCAAGTGCCTGACCTGAGTTACTATTGCTCCATCTCAATCTTTTTTTTAATCAATTACTTTAATTGTAAAATTGCTTATTAACCTATTAAGTTTATTTGGCTAGAAGTTTGGGCTGTACCTAAGAGTGCTCAAGGCTTTCTACTGGCTCTGTGCTCAGTGATCACTTCAGGCAGTTGAGTGGGGGTTTAAGGGTAGGATAAATAGCCTCTGGCAAAAAGCTGAGTTTGTCATGTGCAAAGGAAAAACTTTAGCTCCTGTACTCTCTTTCCTGCTCTTTATTCCCTTGACTTATCCCAGAGTAGAACAACCTAAATCTGTCACTACTAACTATATTTATGGAAAATTAATTTAAAATCCTTGAAGAAATTTTTTTCCATTTAAGAGTAGTCTATACCAGATGATCACTGAAGTCTTTAAACATTAAAGATTTTGAGATGTAAAATCTAAAAAAAAATACTTAAAAAATTAGTGAGAACTGATTAAACTGAGAAACAAAATTCCTAGAAACCTAGGCAATTCAATGAGTGAGAAGTATATAAACACTTAAATAAAAGAGTCACGAATAATAGCACTATTTAAGATCATTTGTATTCTGAGAACTCACAAAACTATCTTTATAGCTGGTGAGGAGAAATCGTGTAATTGCTATTAAACACATTGAAGCATTTGGTTCCTCTCAACACATCCCACATTTATACATTGTGGGGAGAAGATCCTTAGGTGACAAGGAAGAGGAAAATAACAATTAGTACTAAAAATGGCAACATTGCCTGGAAATTATAAAACAAACTTCTCAAAGATAAATTTATCTTACTATTTCTAATCACAATGTTTATTAAATAAAGAAGATTACTTAGTAAAAGAAAACAAAAACAAAAAAACCCAGGAAAACAGAGCCAGCAATGGTTTGTTGCATATAGAAGAAACCAGTCAAAAGCAATTCATTATTAATGCCTGAATATTCTTGCTAAACAGTTCTGATTATTTCACAAGAAAGAGGTCAAGGTATTGGAGAAAGGGATTTAATCAAATAAACTCTCAATCTCTCTCCAAATAGCATTTTCATCCAATTGCATGTAAATTCATCAGATGACTAGCCTCCAAAAGCACAGGCAAGGTTAATCTGCTATGACTGTTAAAACTTCTATGATATGCCTATTGAATAAAAATTTAAAATGGGATAAACCAAGCAAGTTACCCCAAATTACTTTTTATTTTGTTCACAAAATCATAAAACTGCCATTAAAAACATACAAATAAGTCAACTTCTTTCTGATTTGACTTATATTAATTTTCTAATAAATAATTTTATGATGTTTAATAGTTTTCATAAATTCAAATGTTTGATACTTCTGATTCTGAGGTCCCAGAAATGCAAAATATTTATGTTCTGGTACAAAAAGCTACAAACAGCTTTAAGAGATCAGTGTACCAAGAATGACATGAAACATAAAGTTAGATTAAGTTTAATAATTTTTAAAAATCATATTGATTATGTAATTCATCACATTTTTATCCTTGGGCAAATTACTGATAAACATTCTTTATCAAGTGTTTTTTGATGATTTATTACATAAAATATACATGTAATTTAAATTTTCACTCTTCAAAATATAAAATGGATAGAGAAAACATTTATTAAAAGGAGCATTTTTTATGCTTTTCTGAGATAAGAGACACACATATAAATGAATATAAAAATAAAATAATTGTACAAACATTATTCTACTGATATATTTGTGTCTATTTAATTTTCCATAAAACTTCATAATTGCATATACACATAAAAGTTAAAATCATTTTTTAAAGAAAGTGATGTGTTAATTTTATTTTGAGAATGAAAAAACATGGATTCATTGTCTGAGATATGTTTGTTATGTTTTATATATCTGCTTCTCAAACAAAAATAAAATCATGAGTGATCATTGACAAAAATGAGCAATTTTGTTTCAATAATAAATAATTTAATATGAATTTTCAAATAAAGTGATATCACATTCATAGGCCTATATGAACATTTAAAACACCATCTATGTATCTTTACTATTTGAATGCTCATTTGTGGAATTTTTCATTTGCAATTTCAAAATTCATATGAAAACATTACACCATAGAAATGTGCAATTCAATTTATTTTTATTTCAATAATCTACAATGTCTTTCTGGCTATACATTCTTTTATACTGCATATATCATTTCTGTATTTAAGAAATAATGCAGCATTTACTAAATCTTCAAAGAAATTAAAATGATTTCCTGTTGGCATTCTTTGCCCTCTTAGCTCATAACACCTCTCTTGGATTTAGATACCATTTTACATGAGGACAATTTCTAAAAAGCAAAATATAACTGTCTAATTAAGGGCTGTGTGATTGGCTAGTTCATGGTCTTTGTGACAGTTGTGACAAATACACATATTGGCACAGCCCTAACCTTACTGCACAGTTTGCAACACAAAGATGGTATTTTCAGAAATGTGGAGAACACTCTGATACAAAGCTTCACCTTGTCTAGTGCTATTCCATTTAATTTTTTATTAACTGCCTGAACATATGCCATTCTAGAAGAGGGTAATAGTTACAAAATGTCAGCAGAAACATTTAAACTGCTAAAATGTAAATGATTTTATAAATTTGTAATGAAAGGTAATTGTCAAGTGAGAAAAGTAACAGAAAAACAGATATGTGTAAATGCAAAACTGGTAAAAATACATCTTATTGGTTGAAGGTAGAAAAACCTAAGTATATTTTAATGAGTACTATAAGTAGTATTTAAATAAAATTAGATTCATAAGCAGAAAATGTGAATTCTATAATATTTTATTTTCTAACATTAAGAAAGTTCATAATAATGACAAGAACTCATAGAACTTTAATGTG
Organism: Crocidura indochinensis; assembly: GCA_004027635.1. NCBI lineage: Eukaryota > Metazoa > Chordata > Mammalia > Eulipotyphla > Soricidae > Crocidura > Crocidura indochinensis. Next base: position 6,632 of record PVKC010009442.1, read on the forward strand.
TGAAATTCAATAAACAGTGGGACATTAAGATGCTTCACCTCATTAAAAAAACAAATAAATCAAACTAGGACAATTATAAATAAAAACTGTCTCTGGTATTCGCATCGGAACTCTAAAAGCACAATATTCAAACATGACTAGTTTGTTTCTTTACTTTCCAGAAGGATGAAAAACAGTTTAGTGATTAATCCCTTCAGCAACATAACACCGGGTCAGTACTTTCAGAGATGTCAAGAAGGCATCGGCAAGGAATCGAGGATTTCCTCAGCCCCCACACAGCAACTACCTTCCAGTTAGGTTTGCGGGCAACCATCTTTAAATGCTTGAGCTATTCTGCGTGGCCATGACAAGATTTGCAATTCCCTACGTTTATTTACACACCATCACCCCAACTAGACATCACATGGAAGTGGCATGGTCACAGCTGACCCCAGGGTAGTCTCTGTCTCTGCCGATCCAATTTCATCGTGCTCTGCAATTGAACTGCACTCATACTGGAGAGGATGTATGCACAGGACTCCTTGCCACAATAAAATTAGCAGAAGCTTGTCAGGGGGCATTTCCCTATTTTACAGTGACAGACCCTGGACAAATAAGTATGCTTTCCAGAAATCCACAGAGGTCTGGGTCTCTTGAAATGTATATGGGTCTGGCATATTTATGTCAGAGTAGTTCTATAATGTAAAACTGCTATGTGATAGTTGAAGAACAATGTTAAGCCTTAACTGCATTTTCCATTTCCTCTTCACAATTTTCAGTGGCTTTAAATTGCCTATGAATAGACTATTATTTTTTGATATGTAGAAAAATGGCTTCTCTTTAGTAGTAGTAAGTGACAAGTGAGAAAAAATGTTTTCTTCATTTATTCTTCCTTCAGAAGAAAAAAAGGCAGCACAAATCGCATGCCTTTTGAAAGCAAAAGTTGAGAGTATATATGTTATTTTTTTCAGTTTGATAAATCAGACTTCAAATTTTATTCCTAAAGTCTAATTTTACTGCATTTATACTAAAAATTGGTTATATAGCAGCAAAAAATATCTCTTTAAAAAGACACGTTAAAATAATTTCAAGTGAATAAGAGGACATTTTACTTCAGATTGAAGTGTAATACAGTAAATAGATAAATTTTTAGCATATGTGGGCAGAACATTTTAAAACATAATATGTTTTGTATCTAGCATAAGGTATTTATTAGATATTCTGTGCGGTTCTTACATCAAACATTCTCAGAAGCCCTGGGATCATTTTATATTCACTAGAAGACAGAAAGAAATCCTAAACCTAGTTAAATAAATTGTTCATTTATTCCTTCCCTTTTATGCACCCAGATCTACATGTGGTCATTAATTATAAAGAGACTATTATAGCACCATATTTTCATTCAATACGATGTCCTCATATATATCAAAGAAGTCCCATAATTAAAACAGAAGGGCCACAGTGACAATTAAAATTACAATCTATATGGGGATAGAAAGTACAGTTCTGCAATTTTTCACCCTGTCACTGTCAGCTGCATGGAATATTCTGGTCACGTATCTTGTAAAGCAGCCTAAATTCTTCTTCACCAATGCAACCTCAAAAGCATTATCAGCACCTAAGCAAAAGCCTATGCAAGTATAATTTAATACGAAGCCACAGTTTGCAAGTAATAGCGTATAAAGTGATATTTAAGTGGTGTTTTAAGCACACTTCTGATGGCTACAGCCGCTTTTCCCTCGTAAATGCGTTTTCCTTTGAGTAGTGATTATGAGTCCTAGGTGAAGAGGTCCTGTGTGCGGGTCTGTCTGTAAGCCTTACTTCCAGCTGCCAATCTTTACTTCACAGTGAAGAAAAAGCCACATAGCACCTTGTTCTTACTCTTGTATGCTGTCATCCCCTGAGCCTGATAACACAAAATCATTTCCACATAACAGTTTCCTGCTTCTGCCTCTTAAACCTTGAGACCTACGCATTGTGCATGCACTTGCTCTCTTGGCAATCGGCTCCCCGGAAGCCCCTTCCTTTGAACCAGCAGTCTTCCAGCAGACCATTTTTAACACTTTTCTTGGTAAATATCTGCATTAATGGAGTACAAAGCTTTTTGGTAGCAATATGTATTTGCTACAATTTATTGTCTATAAAAGTCATGGACAGTGAATTATTACTCTTAAAATTGTGTTTTTCTTTATAATAACTTTAAACTGAGCACTCATATATGAAGCATGCAATGGAGATTGAGAAGGTTTTGTATAATAAAACTGTGACATGGTCATTTTTTCCAGTTTTGCATTACAGAGACACACTCATGCATGGTGCTTTTTAAATTCTTATTATGTGTGAGGTCAGGGGGTCGAATGTCAGAAAGTACTGTTAATTTCACGGGGTTAGGGGAAAGTAAATTCAGAGGGAATACAGATCACTTAGCACAGAAAACCAGCTCCTCTGAAGTTTGGTTTTACATTTGTTAACCATATCCTTCAGCTGACGAACCATTGAGACCACGTTGACATTCTGGTCCCAGATATAATGGCTTGACATGCTGCAGTGAGAGTGTGATTCCGTCGCCCTGCTCCCTGTGCCAGCTTCAGCCTTCCTCTGAATCAATGAAGCACTAAAACTCCACACAACTGGAACTGAACAAAGCATGTTGCCATTTTGGCTGTGATGTTTAAATTATAGAGAAAGCAGTCAGGATGTCTTAAAGTTCAATCTGACAAGAAATGTAAAATATATTTCTGTCTTCATCCTCTGAGAAGGTAACATCTTATACTGCACAGTATCACCATCCAGAATCCTTTTCAAGTGGTTCATAAGAGAGCCTCAAAGAACAAACGCTTGCATTTCAGAGATTTTTGAGTAACCAAAAAGATTACTTAGCAATGGGCAAAGTTTCGGGAAATAAATAATGACAGTCATATTGTTTTATGCAGCTGGCAACCTAAAGAGGCAGTTTCTTTCTTTTACATCTGTTCTGAAAGATGAAATTAACATATTGGCAAAGAACTAAATACCGTCACAGGATTCAACCCATCAACAACAATGAGCTAAAATAACGGCCCTTTTTATGGTGATGATTGAGGAATAATCAAATATGGTTTGTAAATAAACTTCAGTGTGAAGATTGTGATCATATTGAACCCTGATTAAAAAAAAAAAACCTTCAGTTTTATTTAAATATAGTTCACTAGACCAGTATAGAGAGATGCTGGTAGCTTTGGTTGGGTGGTTTTGTTTTCACATATTTTTTTAAGGAAGTTTTTTTTTCCTGAATCAAAATTCAAACTGGCTCAGCTGCCCCCTTATAATTAAATTTTAATGACTTAGGCTGAGTGTTTGTTTTTTGGCAACATGCTTAATAGTGTTAGCATTTAAATGGTTACCTCTAAACTTTGAGGAGAGCAGCCCTATTGAAAGTCAGAGGTGAAGTTTTTCTAAAGATGCTTTGGTGTACTGGGATACTATGGAACTTAGCAGGACAGCTAACCACAGGTCACACAGTTGTCCTAACTGGTTAAAAAGAAATTAAAATAAAATGCTATTTATTCTAAATTCCACAGTAGCCTGGGGTGAAGGCATTCCAGTTTTAACACTTTTTTTTTCACCAGAAGTAAGATCTTTGTTTCTGTGTGACTAAGGGTCTATTGATAAAATTACTCTTTTCCACAAAACTGAAAGAACAGTGCAGAGTACACATATGAATCAGTTCATTTAAAAAAATAAAAGAATTATTATTAATGTTGCAGTGGTGTATTTCACTGACTTCCTTTTTTATAATTAAAACTCCCCTCCCCCCAATTTCCTCTTTCTAGAAAGCAGCCTGTTGCCTGAAGTTTTAATCTTTCATTACTAGTTAAAACAAAATCACCAATTAGGCACATGAACATGTCTGTATTAATCTCATTAAGGTGATGGCACCAAATAAATTGGAACTATTTTTGTGCTTTTACTGTGTTCCTATGGCTTTATCAGGCCCTGTGGTCATATACAAAGACCTCGAAGCTTAGTCATTTAGAGTCATTCGGTTGTGGACTGAATGTGGCATTACCATCTATGGCTGAAAATTGCTTTCAGCTTTTAAACTGCACTGACTAGTCTGTAGTTAATCTTAGATCATTCACTCGCAAAATTAAATGAGCCAGAACAATGGTCTTTTTTTTATATAAAATAATACATCACAAAACACTTATTTGCCCTGCCCAAAAGAGAGATCAAATTCATTTAAAATCCCATAAACCAGAGTTGTGAATTTTTAATTTTATTTAGGAGCAGAGAAAAAGAGAGGGTAAGCTATCTTTCTACAGCACATCATTGCTATAAATTTACATATGGAACATGGTTTGATGCTTAACCAACCTTTAATCTATCTTTGATGTATAATTCTAGTTCAGTGTAGTCATGTGACAGCCTTATTAATGCAAATGTAAAAAAGACTGTTTTGGATCTCTGATGTAATTAGCCATAAACTATGATTTAAAATAAAAAAGTACCTACTTGAGTCACTGGAGTTGCATATAAAGTCCACAGTTACCATCATAGAAGAATAACCTAAGAAACTAACTTTAACATTTTTAATTCATTTATGCATATGTTTTCTGCTCAAGTAATGGCTCAGGATGTTCTTGGTATACTAGTGATGGTCAACTAAAATTTGATTGCCAAATAATTAGTTTTATAGTGGTAAAACATTTGATTTTTCATTTTTAAAAAATATTTCTCCTAGTAGAAGTAAAATACGTTCTAGAAAAAAGTACTGAATCTTGGGGAAGAATCAATTATTTTATCCTAGGTATTTGTATTATTCTCATTTAAAAGAATTCTCCAGTAGAAAAAATATTGCCTGAACTTACTCATTGATTTCCTCCCTTTCTTCCCATTGCTTGACTCTACAATATGGACGTGATGTTGAAGCTTTGACTTTGGCAGTCACTAATTTTAGGTTCAAAAATATCTTGGCCACCACAAATGAGGTGAAGTCACCTCTTAATGCCAGATATAGGCAAAAAGTTTAGATATTTGAGGGGCTGACCCAGTGAGTCCCTGGGTGAATGACAGGACACTAAGGTTAGATATTGGAAAATAAGGTTCATGCTACTCTGTCAGTAGGGTTGGTACAAGCTGCTGTTTGACAGAGAAGGTGGTGTGTGGTCTAAACCTCAAGAAAAATGAAGTCAGTCACCCAGATCTAAAATTACCCTGTCTATATCCAAAAATGATTCTGACATCAGCTTAGGGAGAAAGAAAGAAAATAGTTTTTATATGTGTGTGTATGTGTATATATACACACATATATTAAACACACACACATATATATATATAACTATATTTTGAGATGGTCAAGAAAAGATTGTGGATGCATCTAAATATTATGAAAGTTCTTGATCAAGATATAATAATATAATTGCCAAAGCAATATTAAAGACATTTATTTTCACTATGTGTTAAAAGTATATAGTACTCAAGCTATGCACCTAGAACTTAACCATTCATAATTTTCGGAAATATAGTGTTTGAAGTACAGTGTAACAAGATATTTCCTTTGAATATTCTGCTTTAAAACTTAAACAAAACAGTATTGGTTATTAAACAGAATCACCTTATTCGTTTTTAATAATTTTTCCAACTTTAGATCACTCTGTGTATATATTTGTAATAATTCAGAACTTTGTAACCAAAACATCATACTCATTTTATTGACTGCTTACTTTGTTCTAAAAACTTAGTTGATACTTTTACTGATTATGAATATAACTGTGCACCTGAGAACATATTGTGCTTCTACTTAAAAACATATACTGGATTTACACTTTCTGATACATTTTGATTATTCAAATGAACCCGAATCTACCCTAAATGAATCTCTTTTCTAATAAGGATGAAGTAAAAAAGGCACATCTATTATAAAATACCACTCAAATACAAGTTGACCATTTGGAATATTGCACAATATTAGTTTTCCATCTCAAGAAAAAATCTGCATATTGTTGTTTATTCCATAAAATAGTTCTTTTTTAATAGCCTGAACCAAATAATTTCTCATTTTTACAGGCTTCACTTCACTTTTCACACAGTGAATAAATTGCAGCTTATTTCCATGAAATTCACAGATGACACAGATCTTTATTTTGCATAAAGGCATAAAGAAGTGTCTAATATCTTCAATATTCATCTGCTAAGTGGACATTTGCATTGGGTTAGAACCGCAAAAGAGCCCCAACCCTCCCGCAGTGACAGCTGTACAAAGGGATGACATCTGACAGCTGTGACAGTGCTGAAGGGAAACTCAGATGACTTGCAGCATCCATGATCCAATTACAGCACACATCCCTCTGACAGACCCAGCAGCTTGACTCCAGCATTTGGAAGGACAGTATTGATCTCTTGTCAGAAACCAGTTGCCTGCCTGCAATTGTGTGCTGCTGAACTTTGAAAAGCTATAGTACCCTCTTAAATGATAGGGGCAGTCAGGTTATAGTATCCAGGTACAAAGAGAGGTGCAAAGGGTATCTGCTAAATGCTCTAAACTTGAACAAATCATAACAATATGACAGTCCAATCATACTCAAGGAGCCCAGCTGATCTAGCCAGCTACTGTCTGTGCTAATGGAAAGACAGCTCTTTGTGTTTAGTGGGATGATCTTACTTGATGAAAAGGCCACTGCAATTAGTGCATACTGGTTGGTTGTGCTGGGTGACAGCAGCATAGATATTATAATGGCAGCTGCCAATAACCCTACCTTCAAGAAAACAGACAATTAGGCCTATGATCTTGACACTGTTAGTCCCTCTACCGCAGACTCTGTTCAGCCTTTACTATAAACTGCACAAGGGTAATATGAAACAACCTCACCAAACAGAGCAACTTGGTCAAGAGGTCAATTAACTTCTTCTTGCCTCTCTGCCTGCCTTCCTTTAGAAGAGAGGAAAAAGACAGTGACAGAGAAAGATGTAAAATGTAACAAATATTTCCATTAAACCATAGTTGGAAGGAAACTAATATACAAGTATCAATGCTTTAAGATGCATAAACATTAAAGGCATTTTAAAAGAGGATGGTAAAAAGAATCTAAACTTAAATGTACCTACCCAAACTGAACTGATGTTTTAAGAACTGTGTGACAATAAATGTTAAAATCATCAAAACCCTGTTTAATTTCAGCTTATATTTATCACTTTAGAATTTGATAAAATAGCTGAAATATTCTGAAGATTATTTCTGAATAAGTTGAAATATTCTGAAGTATACATATAACTTGGAAATAATCTAACACTTTTTAGGTACAATTCTGGAATGGGTAAACAAATTTGGGTATAAAATTTTAATAGTTTATAGTATATGTGCAAGTATTGGGACCCACATACAAATTATACTAGTACGAACAACATATGATCATAAAGAATAAGAATAAAATTTTCTTTAGCAGCATTTAAAATTAATATCATCTCAGTGAATATCATAGTAGTCCCTATAATAGGACTCAAATATTTGTAATGTTCTATATTTTAAAATAAGAGTCATTTATATAATTCAAATTTAGAACTTGATAGTAAAAGCTTCTTTCCTTGGTGATACTTGGATTAATAATAAGTACGAACTTATGGTCCCCCAATCACTCCACCAAGAGTGATTTTTGATGTTGAGCCAAAAATAAATCCTGAGCACAACTGGGCTTGGACCCAAAATATAACAATATAAATTAATAGATTATTTTAGTGTATATTTTTTCAAACTAAGAGAAAAAAGTATGTTCATAATTTCTATGATCAAACTTAATTTTCAGCATCATTTATTGCAATAAAAATTTTAATAATATTAATATATAAGCTTTTTAAACTGAATGAGACTAATATAAAATAGGAACAATAGGTAAGTTGTGACATTTCTTTGAGATAGTTTACATTTTAATTGTAGTTTTACTAAATCCACCTACTTAAAAGTTTTTAGTTTTCTGATGCCAAAATACATTAAATGCTATTATTATTAGCTTTACTTTTGTTAACTAGGTGAATAACTTCAGATAACTATGGACTATATTTTAAAAATATCTGTAAACTTAGAAATACAACTCTTTAAGACTAATGCACACTAAAAGAGAAAATATACTTATATCCACTCAAAGGTTAGTGCTAGTCTGAGTATTATATGTCTATCATCAAGTTCTAGACATTGATATGCTTGTAAGTCATTTAACTTTATTCTGCTTCATTTTAAAAAAAAACTATAATACATTAGCTATTTTGTATATAACAGGTATAGCCAATACCTGCTAATGGTCAGAAATAAACTAAGGAAAGAATATGGATAGATTAACAGAAAAACACAGAACTATTTAATCCAATTTAAGAAATGTTTAAAGAATTCCATACCATGAAAAGAAAACCTTGGACAGTACAATGGAATTTAACAGTAATAAGCTGACAGCATTGGGGCCGGAGAGATAGCATGGAGGTAAGGCATTTGCCTTGCATGTAGAAGGTCAGTGGTTCAAATCCCGCCATCCCATATGGTGCTCTGAGACTGCCAGGAGTGATTTCTGAGTGTAGAGACAGGAGTAACCCCTGAGAGCTGCTGGGTATGACCGAAAAACCAATAAAATAAAATAAGCTGACAGCATATGTGTGTGTGTGTGTGTGTGTGTGTGTGTGTGTGTGTATGAATGTGTGTCTACATAATGGATGTCTTAAGCATATAATAAATTGTAAAGTAAAAGAAATAGACTATTACAGGGAAAGTAGTGAAAAAGAATATATATGAATTTAAGGCAATTTTAAGATAAAGAATCAGATACTCTATGTAACAGGAGAGGTAAATTCTTAGTAAAATAGTAAAATGCCTGAAAATGCATATCAGAAAATGGTAGTATTATATATATATATATATATATATTATATTTTGAGAAACTGGAGACACATCAAATATTACTATACATTTTTGCTCCAGTTTTTGAATAATCCTTTTTGCCTGCATTCATATTTTCAGTGCAAATTATCACAGAATCCCATTGCCCATGTCAAGTTTCTATAAGAAAATATGGAAAACAACATTTTTCAGTATTATCATTTTATTTATTTATAGCTGTAGCATTCCATGATAAGCCGGGTCAGATAAAAAATGTCCCACCATAAGAAGGATCCCATGAAAATCTAAACTTAGATTAAATGCAGTTTCAATAAATAATAAAGGTCATCATCATCATCATTGCATAGGAGCAACACAAAATCCTTAGAACATCACAAAGTAAATTTTTCACAAAGACATTCACAGTTCACATACATTATCTACTATCTACTCCTGAAAATTTTTCCCTAAGTTATTCCTGGGAATGTCTCTGAAGTTTTCATTGTACCAATACAGGGAAAGGAGACACTCTGCTGTACATAAATTAACAGCCCATCTATAAACAGTTATCAAAAACTTATCACTCAGAAAATACCACCCCCTAACACTATAACCATATTTTGAGTATTTTTCTTTTTTTTTTCTCTTTTTTTTTTTTTTTTTGGTTTTTGAGTCACACCCGGCAGTGCTCAGGGGTTACTCCTGGCTCCATGCTCAGAAATTGCTCCTGGCAGGCACGGGGGACCATATGGGGCACCGGGATTTGAACCGATGACCTTTTGCATGAAAGGCGGTGTTTTTAAGCATAGATATTTAACTTGGAAAACTTTTATGGAAATTGTAACAAATCAATAACATTCTGTTGTTTTAAAATTAAATATTAATATAATTATTTAATAAGGAAACAGGTCTGTGATGATAATATAGATATCATTACTACATGTTACTTCACCACAGATTGATCTAAGTTTTAAAACTCTTTAATTCTGGGGCCGGAAAAATAGCATGGAGGTAGGGCATTTGTTTTGCATGCAGAAGGACTGTGGTTTGAATCCCTAAATCTCATGTGATCCCCCAAGCCTGCCAGGAGTGATTTCTGAGCGTAGAGCTAGAAGTAATCCTGAGAACTACTAGGTGTGACCTAAAAACAAAAACAAAAACAAAAGAATTTATTTAAAGTTCTGACAGAAGCAAGGATAAAAACCCCATTAAATGACTATTGCATGCATTTCTTTTCTACTTTAAAAATATTTAGACAATTTTTTTTGTTGATTTTTGGGAGCAATTTTTTGGGGGGTACCACACCTGTAGGTTCTCAGGGCTTATTCCTGGCTCTGTGCTCAGACATCACTTCTGGTGCTTGGGGAATTTTATGGGGAGATGGGAATGAATCTGGGTCTGCTGCAAGGCAAGTGTCCTACCCACTATACTACCTCTCTGACCCCTTGTGGGCAAGTTTTTACCGCCTTGTTATTGTATTCTCATCTATATTCATTTCTATCATAGTTTTTGTATCTTAAAATTTTATTTTGCCCCACTTTAGAGTTAAGCTATAAGCTTCTAGGTGAGTCTATAAAACTGCTATGTAAGTAATTATCTGTGGATTTGTTTGAGTCCATTGTCCTTCAACCAACTTTATGGATGAGTAACAAGTAAACTTAGCAGCTCAGACCATGGAACATTTTATGGATTATTTGATCACTCGACTGACTTAATAGTAGTAAGTTCCACTGGAAGAAAGACATCCTCCTGAGGGAGAAATAATATGTAGAGAGAAATTAGCATTAATTTCCATTAATATCTAAAATATCTTAAACACAATATCTTAAACATATTCACATTTAATTCTATAATGTGCTAAATCTTATTTAACATACTAACATCTGTTGGATACTTTTCTACCAGAAACAATTCTAAAACTCTTTTTATTCACTATTTTAACACTATCCACTCCTTTATTAGTTTAAATTTATGTGTACAGACACTGAATTTTGTTGATTTAAGTGCTTTCCATATGGTGAGTACAGCAACAAAATTAAAACTAGACAAAGTTGTAACAAAGACTTCCAATTCTTATTCTCTCTTTCATCTAACCTCAAAGTCACAAACACTATTGTGCAAATGATTAACCACTGTAACCCTCAATGTTCTCATTTTTTTCAGTTAAGAAAAAAATTCTCTGACAGAATCAGAGAGAGAGACAGAGACAGAGAGCATGAATGAGAGAGATATCATTTAAAAGATGTCAAACAAACTTTTCCAGAGTGGGAATTTTTTTTTGTTTTTAAGAAAATGTTTAAGTGTGGAGTTAATTTAAATGATCGGGGGCATAGGGGAGTAGAGTTGAGGTCATACTCAACTGTGTTCAGGATTTACTCCAGGATTGGCAATTAGAATCATTTCTGGCAGGGCTCAAAAGGCTGTATATGATGTTGCAGACCAAATCTGGATAGGGTGCATGCAAGGCCATTTACCTTCTCTACTATCTCTTTGGCCCAAATTCTCTCTTTTTTTTTTTTTTTTTGGAGGGGGGTCACACCCAGCAGTGCTCAGGGGTTACTCCTGGCTCTAGCATGGGGGACCAAATGGGATACTGAGATTCGAACCACCGTCCTTCTGCATAAAAGGAAAACGACTTACCTCCATGCTATCTCTAAAGCCCCAAATTCTCTTATTTTATTTAACAGAATATTTATTTTACCTCTCCACTAGCAGTACACAGAAAATTTTCTTATTATTTCTTGTGCCAAATCAGACATACAATACTGTGTGATCCAATGCGATCACTTATTTCCTAAGAATACTATCTCTACTATAAATACTTATCTGAAATTTCAGAAATGCTCATATATAGTGTTTTTATTGTTCAGCACTGCTGTATAGTTAATGTTTAATGTTATTCTATTCTAAATGAACATAACAAATATCTTAATGCCTTGAAATGAACAGAATTAGTTTTGCATATTTTTCTTCATTTGTTTCAATTTATGAACTGCCACCCATGGCCTCTGAGCAAATGTGCATGATAAAATTATCAGAAAACAAATTATAAATAGTAATCAGTGACCTCTTCCTTAGCCACTGAACTTTATCAAAGGCCTGACCCAAGATCCCAAGCCTGAAGGCCTTTCAACTTATACTCTCAGTGAATAAAGCAAGAAAATTTCTAAATACAATTCTCTACATAAATAATTTTCGGGATCTAGTTTGATGATGATTCACTGGCCTATCTGTAATCCATAAGACAAATTAATTATAATATATCAAAGCAAAACTTAAAACAGAGCATATAGAAAGTTACTATGAATTAAATTATTTTAATTTAATTCAAACAAACAGACACTGATAGATACTTTTTAAGTTTTTTTCAAAATAAATTCATTTCAAGAAATGAATTTTTATTTTAATAAAGATCTTCATGTCTTTATGCTGACAAAATTTATCTTGCAGTAATTTTCCTAAAAGCTATAATGAATTCTAAATATCTCAATTTTTACATGTTCCACATCATAATATAGTGACTAGAATTCTCTAAAAATCTAAAACTGTAATTTGAAATATTAAATTTAAATTAAATAACTGCTATATACATGTACTGTTTAATAACTAAAGCTACTTTTATTCCAATTTTTTTGTTTGCTTTGTTTTTGGGTCACACCCAGCAGCATTTAGGGGTCATTCCCGGCTCTATGCTCAGAAATCGTTCCTGGCAGGCTCAGGGGACCATATGGAATGCCGGGAATTGGACCACCATCCTTCTGCATGCAAAGCAAATGCTCTACCTCCATGTTATCTCTCTGGTTCCTTTCTTTTTTGTTTGTTTGTTTGTTTGTTTGTTTTGTTTTTGGGTCACACCTGGCAATGATCAGGGGTTACTTATTCCAATTTTTAAACCCATTAATTATTTTAAAGAATTTATTTAAAAATTGTCATGGACTTTTAATATAGGACCTAATTTTTATAGAATAGTGATAAAATAAGACTCCTTTAAGGAAATAAAATAAAAAGGAGGAAAAAATACAGGCTTTATCAACTGAAAATATTTTAAAGATGATAGTATAAGCATAGTTTTATTTAGAATGAAAATATATAGAATCATACAATAAAATGAACCTAGAATATTTGTAATAGTAGTATAACTTAAATAAAGTAATATTTTTATACCTTTTCACTTATTCATACTATTTTTGTAAAAGAATACATTTCAAGAGTATTTTTGAGAAAATAAGGGAAAGTGAAGAAAAAGAGGAGAAATTGTAAAGAGATTTAAAATAAGATATCTGATCAAAAATACTAATTTAAATTACTATTCAAATTAATTTCTTTAACTTTAGAGAAGTATATAATTATTTGCTAAGGTTTTAGAGTATAAAATTGTTTTATTAAACAGGAAGAAATATATTTACTAAATTTTTATAGTTTGATGTTCTTAAATGTAGAAAATCAATTCTATAACTTGCTTCTCAATGTATTATAGTTGATATATGCATTATTAAAAATTCAGTTTATAAGAAAATTTAGCAAACTTCTAGCTTTAGAGATATATACAATGTATCTAAATTTCATATTTCAAATTTTCCTAATTATTAAAAATTTAAGACTAAAGAGTAGATTATTTCAGACTTTTTATAGTAGGTTTATCATTTAAATAATTTTAATATAACTTTCTCTGATTTTATAATATTTTCCAGAAAGTTAGGTGACTTTACACTATATTATACAAAAGCAAATATAAGTTTCTTTTATTTTCCTCAATATCTTACATATTTTATTAGTAAAAATTCAGGGTCTGATACTGCCCTATCATTATTTGACATGTTGATTTTAAAATATAGTAATAATTTTATAGATATAAAAATATTTAAAAATAAATATTACCAGACATTAGAAAAAAGGGCAAGTCAAAAATCCTAAAGACTAGTCATAAGAAATAGGAAGACAGAGTGTGGCAGAGGGATCCTCACGTTGACTTAAAAGAGAAATAGATTTTGGCCACTCTGCTTCAATTCATTGCCACACATTCCTTCTGTCATGGGAGCCACACTACCACATGTAAAAACACCACCACATTGCAAAGATCACAACTCAGAAAGCAACTCAGAACACCACCAAACTTAGTAAATGAAGATGAAAATTCTGAAGACTCAACTGGTCTCAGCCATCTAAATAGCCTCTCTGATAAGGACTATAGAGAGGAAATGTTGAGGATGTTCAAGGAACATGTTCAAGGAAACTATGGAACTGAAAGCTAATAAGATTCAAGATAATATTAGTAGAAATAAGAAAACTTCAAAAAGAAATAGCAGAACAGAACAACGTGGTAGGCAAAATGAAAACTCATGAAATACCTTACTAACATAGTACCTAATTTGGAGAGCAGAATCAGTGAGTTCAAAGATTGCAAAATACCACTAGACAGCAAATAAAAATGAAAAAAAAAAAAGATTCTAGAAATAAATGAACAGAAGATAGTAATAGTCCTTAAAATAAGTAGATAACAATAGAGAAGAAAATAAAAAACCATTGGAATCCCAGAATTCCAGGAAAAAAAACCCCTATAAAAAGCAACAGTCAAAGGCATCATTACTGAGTTGTTTACAGAACTGAAAAGTGCATATATCCACATCCTGATTGCTCAGAGTATCAGTTAAAAGAAATTGAAATTAAGCACCCCAAGGCACATTGTAGTCACAATGATGAAAATTGTAGAGACAGAATACTGAAAGCAGATAATCAATAAAGAAAATTGCACACAAGGAGCATCCTATGATTTATAGAAGTTTTATCAAAAGCAACACATCAGGACCAAAGACAGTGTTGGGATATAGTGAAAAAAATCAAGAAAATGAACCACCTCCCCAAGAATACTTCTCTCATTCAGATTCTCATTCAGGGTTGAGGAAGGATAAACAGTTTTATGGATAACAACAGCTCAGAAAATGGACAGACTCAAACCCAACCTTAAAAGAGAAATGGAGGAGTTATTTTAAGACTAAACAAACCTCCCAAACACCCCAAACTTCTAAAAAATATGGCACAAAATTCCACGAGAATAATCTTACTCAATGTTAATATACTAAATGCACCAGTTAAGAGACAAAATGTGGCAAAATTGGTTAGAATATGAAGCAACATTTTGCTGCCTACAAGAAACAAATTGAAATAGAGCAAACTAAGTCCCAAAGTCAAAAGTTAAAAGAGAATCCTTTAAGCAAACTACTTCCTTAAAAAGAATGAGGTGGCCATACTAAGATAAAACAACATAGATTTCAAGCTTTAAAAAGTGAGAACAGGGGCCGGACGGTGGTGCTGGAAATAAGGTGCTTGCCTTGCCTATGCTAGTCTAGGAAGGACCACGGTTCAATTCCCCGGTTTCCCATATGGTCCCCCAAGCCAGGACTTCTGAGTGCATAGCCAGGAGTAACCCCTGAGCGTCACCGAATGTGGCCCAAACCCCCCCCCCAAAAAAAAAGTTAGAACAGACATAGAGGGTAATTTTTTAACAATAAAATATATGTACAACGGTTAGAAACACACTACTTAATATATATGCACCCAATGAGTGAACAGCACATTATTTAAAACATCTGCTTATCAAGAAAGATATCTACGGCAAAACAATATTTTTGGAAATTGATATTCAAAATCACTGTCACCTCTTGATATATCAACCAGGATAAAATAAGCTTATACAGTCTTTGAAAGAATAAGTGGAAGGAGGGTTAGCATATATACATATATATATATATATATACTAATCATATATATATATGATCTATTGTCCCCAAAGAGCTGAATACACATTCTTCTCCAGTGAACATGGGATAAGATAGATTATGCTAGGCCACAATACATACCTTCATAAAATCAAGAAAATGAAATTTAATATCAATTATCTTCTCAGACCATAATGCACTGAAAATAAAAGTAAATTATAAACAGAAATGGAGAAATAATTTTAACACCTGGAAATTAAGCAGCTCATTGCTAAACAACTAGGGTACCAGTGAGGAAATCAAAGAGGAAATGAAAAGATTCCTGGAAAAATCAAGAATGAAGACACAGATTATCAAAATTTTTGTGACATAGCAAAAGTAGTTTTAAGAAGAAACTTTATATCATTTCAAGCATCCATCAAAAAGGAAGATAGGACCTACATAAATAACTTAAGAGCATGGCTTTAGAAATTGGAAAAATTACAACAAAATGAGCAGAAAGCAGGCAGCAGGAAAGAAATAATAAAACTTATAGCAGGAAGAAATGAATTGGGCACCCAAAAACTATTCAAAAGATTAATGAAAGCAAGAGTTGGTTTTTGGAAAAAATAAATAAGATTGATAAACCATTAGTAAAACTCAAAAAATAAAGATAGAGAGAGATCCCTAATAAACACACAGCAAGTCTGGAGAATTAACCAGATACTACAGAAATTCAAAGGATAATCAGAGAATGACTTTAAGAATATTTATGTTACAAAATGGGAAACCTAGGAGAAATAAATAAATTCTTGGACTCCTAAAGCCTTCTAATGTTGAAAGAAGATGATTTGGAATACCTGAACAAACATTTCACTTAGAGAAAATTGAAACGGTATTCAAAAATATCTCCCCTCCCCCAAGAAATAATTTTCAACCCAGATGGATTTACTAGTGAATTCTTCCAAATCATTATAGAGGATCTACTGCCAATACTTTTCAAGCTCTGGAAATTGAAGAAACAGAAATGAGCCCAAAAAGCTTCTATGAAGCATAATATAAAAAGCAGACAGACACTCCACAAAAAAAGAGAATTACAGGCCAATATCTTTCAAGAACATACATGCACAGATCCTCAACAAAATACAAGCAAATAGAATCCAATGATTTATCAAAAAGACTTTACACCTATTTGTGATAAAAATCTCAAAACAATGGGAATTGAAGGATCTTTCCTAATATAGTCAGAGCCACTTATCACAAGCCCATGGCAAACATTAAATTCAATAGGGAAAAACTGAAAGGTTTCTTCTAAGATCTGGCACAGGACAAGGTTGCTCCCTGTTGCCACTTATATTCAATATAGTATTGGAAGTATTTGACATAGCAATTAGGTAAAGAAAAAAAAATCAAGGGCATTCAGATAGGCAGGGAAGAAGTCAGGCTTTTAGTTTGAGGTTGATATACTGTATTTAGAAAATTCTAAAAACTGCAAAAAAGATTCTAGAAACAATAGATTTGTATTGTAAAAAGGGAGGCTATAAAATTGATAAGCACAACATTATGACTTTTCTACATACATATAATAAAAGAGAAATATATATTTAAAAATGCCCATTCACAATTGTGCCTTAGAAAATAAGCCTTGCAATCTAATTAACTAAAGAAGCAAAAGACCTATACAAAAAAAAAAAAGACTACTACTTCTAGGAATAAGAAACTACACAAATAAGACAATAAACACCCCCTTCTATGGATTTGGAGTACTAATATCATTAAAACTGCAATATTTCACAAAACATTGTACATATATCATGCAATTCTTATAAAGTTACCCATATGATTTTCAAAGATCAAAAATTTTCATATATCGAACACTTTAAATTCACATGGAACAATAAATCTCCAAAAATCTTTAAACAATCATTGGGGGAAAAAAGATAGGAAGCATTTTCACAACCTCAAGCTGTACTCTAAATCAAGAGTCACTAAAACAGCATGGATTAAAATAAAACAGAATTTCAGACCAGTAGAATAGACTTGAATACTCTAATAGACTGGAATAGTCTAATAGACTGGACCTCAGGTATATTATCAAGTAATCTTTGACAAAGGGTTAAAATGTAAAATATTTATATAATTAATATAAAGCTAGAAAAGCCTCTTCAACAAGTGGTATTTGTAAAACTGGTCAGTTACATAGAAATAAAAGTGAATTCAGACCTCTCTTTAAAACTTTTTACAAAAGTCCGATCGATATGGATTAAAAATCTAGATATTAGTTAATAAGTTATATGGTACATAGAGGAAAATGTAAATAGACTCTCCATGATATTGAAACTAAAGAAATCTACAAGGATAAACATCCTTGGCCAAGCAATTGAAAGTTAAGTAAACAAATAGAACCACATTAAACTATTAAGCTTTTGCACCTCAAAGGAAGCAGTGGCTTGGATAAGACTACCCATGGAATGGGAGAAACTATTCACCCAATATCCATCTGATAAAAGTTTATGTTTAAGATATATAATGTATCTGTAGAACTTATTAAGAAATAAATCATCTAACCCTATCTAAAAATGGGGAGTACAAATCAACATACATTTTCTCAGAAAAGGAGTTCAGATGGCCAAAAGGCACATTAATGCCCATATCATTGATCATCAGTTAAATACATATCAAAACAACAATGAGATATCAACAAATGCAGAAAATGCCTCAGCACTATTTATAGTATCCAGAATCTGGAAACAATGCAAGTGGAAGAGAATACATAAATGGATAAAGAATTTGTGTTATATTTACTCAATGAAATAATACACACCTACTAGGAAAAATAAAGTCATGAAATGTTTTTATTCATGGAAGGATATTGTCCAAGATGTCTATTTTATGCTTTGTTATAAAAATGTCCTATTCTATGGAAAGTTATGTGCTAAGCAAAATGAGTCAGTCCTAAGAAAAGGAATAGATATAAAATTCATGTGTGGAATATAAAAAAAGGTATTATGATAATACTATCCAAAGACAAGATACAAGGGCCAAGAGGACCAGTACATGATAGGAATCTTTTCTCAAATAGTAGGGGAGTACAATTAGAACAGAAAAAGAACCATTGACAATTGGAAATGATCACTCTGGCAAGAACTGGGTGCTAAAAGAAGAAAAAGTAGTATGTACAATATCCTTTTCATATTAGTAATACAAACCACAGTGTCTTAAAGGAAAAACAGAGAGAGTATGGATGTTACCAAATCAGACAGTTGAATAAACATTTAGTGAAAATAAAAAATAGTCAGATTTAAACACAAAGTCAACAGCAGAATCAATACCTAATCTACAACAACCTGTACAAGTGTGGACCAGTTACACTACCATTCTTGGGTGTAAAGGAGGAAGATATGGGATGCATGCTGGGAACAGGGGTGGAAGGAGGACAACACTGGTGGTGAGATTGCCCCTCATTCATTGTCACTATGTACCTTAAATATCACTGTAAAAGATTTGTAATTCATTTTTGCCAAAATAAAAATTTAAAAAACAAAACAAAAAGAATTCAATATCTCAACTACTCTTAAAAAAAAATAGAATGTCAACCGTCAACCACAGAAGCAGACAAAGAAGAGGATAAGGGCAAAGGTTCAGAGAGAACCTTTAGTGGTTTAGAATCTTTAGTGGTGGTAAATGTGCATTGGTGAATATTGTAATTTTGTACATGTATGACTGAAACTCAATTATGAACAACTTTGTAGTTGTGTATCACATGATGATTTAATTAAATAATTTATTATTAAAAAAATAAAGAGAACTAATTTGGGATTTTTATAAAGGCAGTGTAGTTGGTAAATTTTGAATGAATGGGAAAATAAAGTGTGAATGGGAGTTGCCAAGGGCTCATAATTAAATAGTTATTATGAAATATAAAATATATTTTCATTTGGGGCAGCACCAACAATAGTTAGGGTATAACTCCTGGTTCTGCACTAAGAAGAAACCCCTACCAGTGCTTAGGGGGTCACAAGCGATGTTGAGGATTAAACGTGTGTCACCTGTAAGACAAATACCATGTTCACTATACTATTGTTTTGGTCCCAAGGTATTTGCATTTTAATGAAGAGTACTACTCAGGGTCCTGAGAGACAGCAGAGTGGTAGGGCCTCTGCCTTTCACACACAGCTTACCAAGGATGGATGTTGGTTCCCAGCATCCCAAATGGTCCTTCAAGTGTGCCAGGGGCGATTTTTGAATGCTCTCAGGAGTAACCCCTGAGAGCTGCCAGGTGTGGCCCCAAAACAAAACAAAACAAAACAAAACAAAGAATAATACTCAAAGTGAACAAATATTTACCCTACTCTCCCCACAAGACACTTAAAACTTTTTTCAAGTGAAAGGTTAATCTGCATTAGATAAAAACAGATAATGTTCAAAAAATAATAAGAAATTTAATGAAAACACAAGGTTTTAAATGAATGTAATAAGCCTCAGAATTTAAGAAAAATTTTGGATATAAAAATAAATTTTTTAAGAATAGACAATGTTGGGGCCCGGGAGATAGCATGGAGGTAAGGCATTTGCCTTTCATGCAAAAGGTCATCGGTTCGAGTCCCGGTGCCCCATATGGTCCCCTGTGCCTGCTAGGAGCAATTTCTGAGCATGGAGCCAGGAGTAACCCCTAAGCACTGCCGGGTGTGACCCAAAAAA
>PVKC010009443.1:0-13385 GCA_004027635.1 Crocidura indochinensis
GCCACCTCTCCGGCCCCAGAGATTTCTTCTTAATGGTCTATCCACCCAATATATTGAAACCTAAATTTCCAAGTCTAGTATTTGGAAGCAAGGAATATAAAAGATACAGAAAACCAAGAAGCAAACAGCGATGGGGAATTAGGAAATATTAGTGTGGGAAATTAAGGAAACTGGACTATCCTGACCCCCAGACATGAAATTAAATCACAGAGGGTGAACTCTACAAGATATAGACCCTAAACTGATTCAACTCCTATAGTAAAGGAAATTTTAAAAATAAATATATGTGACTATTGCAAACAAAAAAACATTTCTAATGTTAAAAAATAGATTAAAATAAAAACATGTAACTGAATGGGAGAAAATATTTGATGTGTAAAGCATTCACAAATATCAACAATACAAAAAAATCTCATTAGAGAGAGGGATGAGATGAACACATGTTTTCCTGGAGAGAATTCCCATTCTACTAAAAGGCGTATGTAAAAGCATTCATCATCATTTCTCATTAGGAAATGTAAGTCAAAATGGCAAGAAGTTATCAGGTCAAACCAGTGAGGAAGACATACATCAAAAAACCTGGAAACAATCAGGATGTGGTGAAAAAGAAATCAGTATTCTCTGATGGATAAGAAGAACTCGTCTTTTGGTTAGGTCTCTATGGAAAAAACTGGATGGAGACTTCATAAAACTAAGAATACATGTCCCTTCTTGATGCTATGATTCCACTTCCATGTTATCTATCTCAAGGGCACAAAAACACTAGCATGATTGTAACTGTTTTAGTAAAAACAAAAATAAATTTAAATAAACCACAAAGAAGATAGGTAAAAAGTTCCATGACATTAATAATAGAGATGGTTTGAAAGATTTGACCTCAACATTAAGAGAAATGGAAGATTAGGACTATATAAAATTTAAACCTTTTGTATAAAAAGGAAAATTGAGGGCCTGGAGAGATAGCACAGTGGCGTTTGCCTTGCAAGCAGTCAATCCAGGACCAAAGGTGATTGATTTGAATCCTGGTGTCCCATATGGTCCCCTGTGCCTGCCAGGAGCTATTTTTGAGCAGACAGCCAGGAGTAACCCCTGAGCACCTTGGTTGTGGCCCAAAAACCAAAACAAAACAAAAAAAAAAAGGATAAAAGGAATATTGAGTTTGTAACTAAGAAGACTTATTCTGTAAGAATTGCTTTTATAAAATATCTTTAGAGAAGGAAAATAATCTTCAGGATATTCTTGATATAAACATCAAAGAAGGCATAAAATATAAAAGTTTTAGTTATTTTTGTTCTTGGTTGATTAACAAATTACCTTCAAAATATAATAACTAAATGTATTAAACATGCTTCTATAAGCTGAAATATGAGTGCAATAAATGCATCCAATACACAAGATCTAAAAGGGGAAATCTGAATATTTTCTTTTACTATTGGTCTCACATTACACAATCTGCAGCAAATTGAAAAGTGTACTTATACATTGTAAATACATTTTGTAATTCTCGGATAACCAGTTGGGAATAATAGAGGAAAAGTAAGTATACATTATACGTTATGTATTAGAATATATATTATACATTACACAAGGTACATTATACATCTAAAACTTTTTAAATTTTTACTAAAACAACATGGTTTACGAGATGCTCATAATTAAGTTGATTTAGGCATACAATATATTCCAGCACCACCAATGTCCCTAGATTCTCAGTCATCCCCAGGCCTGCCCCCTCAGTAGACATATAGCAAATTTATTTCATATTTCTTGCACCAACAAAACTTAAGGAACAGCAAGTGGAATTATCAAAAGATAAATTAATGAAAATCAATTTTTAATGACTGATTACTATATTTTGAACAAGCCTTCATCTAGTAGAGGGCCACCATATACACATTAGTGAGAGCCAAATTCAATGACACATATTGAGAATATTCTGCTGTCCTTAAAAGGAAGCTCTGAGCACTTCTTGCAAAACTGGTTTCAAGGCCATGAATTCTCTAAGTTGTTGCCTGCTCATATTAATAATATCAATTTGTATGTATAGTCCCTTCAAATCTGCATGATAATCTACTGGATAGAGTGTTCTTATGGCAATGTTCATTTCATTGAGTTTTTGTGCAGATCCTTCCATACTCTTCTGGCTGTAGAGTCATATTTATTATTACATCTATATTATAGTATACCTTCTGGGACTGCCTTGGTATGAAACTTCTGTTTCTGATACTTTTGCTTTCTTTTTTATTTTATTTTTATTATTTAATATATTTTATTTAAACACCTTGATTACATACATGATTGTGTTTGGGTTTCAGTCATGTAAAGAATACCACCCATCACCAGTGCAACGTTCCCATCACCATTGTCCCAAATCTCCCTCCTCCCCACCCACCAATCCTTTTGCTTTCAATATTTTGTTTCTATCTTTGGATTTTGTCATTTTAAGTATAATGTATCTGAAAATTTCCTAGTTGGGGGCCAGAGTGATGGCACAAGCAATAAAGCATTTGCCTTACCTGCACTAGCCTAGGACGGACCACGGTTTGATCCCTGGGTGTCCCACATGGTCCCCCAAGCCAGGAGCTATTTCTGTGTGCCTAGCCAGGAGTAACTCCTGAGCCTCACTGGGTGTGACCCAAAACCAAAAAAAATTTTTTTTTTCCTAGTGGGGTCTATTTCTTCTGGAATCCTTCAGACAAGAAGGGGAAGAGAAGGAGGCCTAGTGAGGCAGTACTGGAGATGAAGCCCCACTACTGGGAGATTCCTCTTAGGACTCTTGTCATACATTTTTGGGCAAACATTTAGACACTTAACACATTGATTATAAACCCATTTTGCTTGACCAAAGAAAAATAAATAGTTGACAATGGTATTCTGAAATTCTCACACTTCGTTATGTGGCCAAATTTCCCCAAGAGCAAACCCTCTGTATTCCCCTTGAAGACTGTTGAGGTGGCACCAGGGATCAAATTTGAGGCTTCATTCAGTTTGGCCAAGTAGGTGCTTTAGCCTCTGAGGTATCCCAAGAGACCTCAGACATCATGAAGATGTCTCTTCATGAGGAAGTTTTACCAAAGCGGTACTTCCACAAGTCATTTACATGTCTTTTACTTCATGTGATTTTATCTTCTTTTTCCTTAAGACAAGCAAATAATGGATTATATGGCAAAAATATTTAACCAAGTCAGGACAGTTCTCCTCTTAGGCAGGAGGTGCCAGGGGGTGCCTTGCAGAGGTTTTGGGGGATAACTGAAGAGTCTGAAGGAGGTTAGTATGGGTGGGAAATGAAGGGCAGAGCAGAGGACAGATGGAAGTGTCAGGGCAAGCTGCAGAGACCTTTGTCTAAAGGAAGAGGGCCAGCCAGTGAAGTGAGGTTGGCCTCTGACCCTCTGACCAGAAAGAAGTCACTGAGTCCTGTAAACCTGTGCCTCAGGCAGACACCCCCAGAGAAAGCTGCCCTGAGACCTAGCTGGAGAAAAAGGATCCTTCCAAATTTCTAGATTCTTGATTGGCCTAAGGATAAAATGGATAGACTGAGAAGGACACAAAATCGCTTCTAAGGATACACATACACATATAATCACAGGACTGCCATGAAGATGTGAGGCAGGAATGACACCCAAACAAATAAGGTCTGTCCCTCTAGGAATTGAGAGAGAGGTAGCATTTATGGAGTCCAGGCCTGGGAAGGAGAGCTGAGGAAGCTAAGAGTTCCTCTGGTTCAGCCCAGGGAGAGTAGCACTTACAGATGCTGAGTTCCTTTACAAATGCAACTGTTTCCCCCAGAAGGCAGCCTGGACTCTTCTAGAGTCTGGATTCTTGGGAGGAAGAATCCTCAAAGGGTGGGACCTGCCTTAAACCTTGCAAGTGTGAGACCCCATGTCATCTCAGGCACCCTAAAAAGATGGCATATTTTGCTCTCCTTTCCTCCCATTGCCCCTTATACTGAATATATGTCACAAAAGGTAGCAAGACCCTTAGATGCTTTTTGAGGGGTAGAAGAAACTGTCTCCAAGCTCAATTCCTAGAGCCTTTCACTGCAACCAAGGAGCTGACCTGCTGTGACAAGATCATTTTCTCTCTTCTCAACAGTGCCTCGGACCACAGTGCCTGTCTGGGCAAAATTAAAGGGCAGATTAAAGAATCATCTTTAAGAAACACACACACACACACACACACACACACACACACACACACACACACACAGAATCCAAGAACAACAGGAAGCTGAACAGGAAGTTCCCATAGAAGATGAAAATATTTGAGAGTCCTGCTGAGCCTGAGTCTGAGGGCAGAGGGGATCTCAGAAAATGCAGCCCTGTCGGTGGGCCAGGGGTGCTGGCACCCCCTTTGGTCCTTTCCTTTCGTGTCTGGTGTGACCCTGCCCAGTGCTGAGTGGGGAAAGGGAGGGTCTCTGTACACTTGTGCCTGACGGACATGCGTTCATGTGTACACATATGCACATGCAAAAACACTAAGACACAGCTAACAGATATGTGCCCACATATACACACATGCATACATGAACATACTCAGACAAAGCTACCTGCACTTTGTTCACTTGTGTCCTGTGTGCATACCTCTGCACACATATGCTCATTTCTGTTAGTGTGTGTGCAGAGAGAATTGCTTGTACCTACAAAGAACTTGGGGACCCTGCAAAGCTAAAGGGCTCTATCAGGCCATCTTTGCCCTAGGGTTATAGGCACCTGAATAATGAGTGTTAGCTTGAGGCCCCTCCTTTCTTAAGGCTCCTTGAGTGGTCACCCCTCCATCTTCATTCCCATCCAGGACAGTCTACTTGGGTAATATTCTACTTATGCCTTTGTAGACTTGTAGTTTCTAAATTGTGGGATTACAGGTCCCTGCTCTATTCTTAGAAATTGTAATAATAGTATGGAGGTTAAGACTCTTCGGCTTGTGGCAGATCTCAGTTTGATCCTTGGCACCACTAGAAGTGATCTTGGGCAGAGAGTCCAGAGTAAGTCCTGAGTACTGTCTCGTGTGGCTCAAACTACCCCACTATTTTATGAGATTCTCTTGAGCCTTTATTTCTGTGGGGATAGATAATCAAGTAGCATTAATGTGCATATCAGACTTGGTTCTACATTACGTGTCTTATATAAGGTAAAACACACGAAGAATCCACTATCACAGAGATGTGTGCTGGGAAAGGGGCTAGATTTCATAGCTCCCTGTATTAGGCTGCCCTGGAAACATCTCTCCTGTCTCCTGCTTGGAATTCCCTGCCCTCAGGTGAATGCTGACTTCGTCATTTATTTTAAGAAGCAAATATGTCAAGAGGGGTAGGATGCCCATTTGGAGGTAAGTAATGATGAGTGTGGCTTCCACCCTTAAAGCACCTGCTTTTGCTCTGTGGAAGACCGGAGGCCATTTTGGAAGCAGAGGCTGAGAAGCTCAGCAGGGTGAGGGAGTTTCTAACTAAATCTCAGAGACACCAAGCCCTTGCAGATTAACTGAGTCTTGCAAAAAACCATGGAAGGTTTTTGGTGAGCATGAAAGCAGACCCTCCTCAGGTCAAGCCCTCAAGTGACACCATAGTCCCAGCCATTGCCTTGGATGTTACCGTGAGTAATTTGACAAAGAGCTATTTTACTAATCTACATGGATTCCTGATTGACCACTAAACTGGACTATAAGGAAACATATGTTTGCTGTTTTCAAGCTGATGAGTTTGGGAGTAACTTCTTTCACAAAAGGAGGTAGCTAAAATACCTCAGGAAACTATCACAACTCCAGGTATCGCAAAACCTCACTTTGAGAGCCCCCATCTCTAGACTATCCGCCTTAAGAAGAACGGAGGATTTTTCCAGTCAGGATCTACCTCTTTTATCAGGGTCCCAATTTTCAGCTGATATGGGGGAAGGGGTTGGCCAAAGAAGTGGTCTAAGGGCTTAGAAAGAGTGAAGCCCTTGTCTTGCACACTGCCGATCCCGTTCAATCCCTGCAAGCACATAAGGTCTCATAAACCCCTGAGTATCACCAGGTGTGACCTAAAAACAATAATAATAAAATAAAACTTAAAAACTGAGGCCCGTGTCCAGACCTGCTGAGGCAGGTGAGGGGTAGGGCAAATCCTACACTTGAAGTTGTGCTTCCCTAATCCCGACTTTAAACGTTTGGGGCTGTGGGGATACAATTAATAAGGAAAGAACTTGTGAATGAAGTTTATGCTGGCAGTGGTGGGGGTGGGGGCAGGCCAACCCAACTCCCAGCCCTCCTGATACTCTTTGGGGATTCAGCAGAGATCTCACGACTCCTGAGCTTGGCCATGGGGGAGCTAAATCACAAAGTATCATATTTCCTTTCCCTTTGGGGTCAAAACAAAGATCCTCAGAAGTGAATTGGTCCTCTAGTCAGTGACAAGCCTCTTGAGTAAATGACCACATGTTTGAATATGTGGGGGAATCTGACAGATGGTAGAGAAGGTAGCTCACAGGGTCTACATTTTGCACATTCGAGCACTGAATTCCATGAGTCTCTGGATCTCATGATTCTTTGGGCATTTCAGGGAGCAAAACTGAGCACAGAATAAAATTGGTAATTACCACCATGATTGCCCTTCCCAAACAGGTAAACAAACAAAAAAATGAAGAGAATGAGGAAAGAAAGGAGAATGAGGAGAGGGAGAAGGAGGAGGAGAACAGCCACAGCAATAACAGCAGCAGCAGCAACACAACAGCAAAACAAGATGAAAAACAAAAGCGGCTGAACTCTTCCAGCTTCCAGAGTTGCCTTTTCTACTCCCACGAGTAACAGTCCCCATGCTGATGCCTCAAACCTGCCCAACTCCCAAGAGGCAGTACCACAGAGGACAAGAACCTCACAGAACGTAGGGTCACACCAGCTCTCTCCACAACTGGATGTTGAGGCTTACCCTGAAAGGTAGCAACTATGTGTAGTGTCAGACAAGCCCTTTGCTCCTCTCCCCATCCCGGTCTGCAGGGCCTCATGTGCAGAGCATTTTCTTCCAGATACTCCTCTCCTCTGTGGGTCCCATAAACTTCCTTATCTCTGGGACAAGCATGTTGGCAGCAAAACTAAACTGGCCATGGACACTTTGTCATAAAAGGAAAGAAGGAAAAGTTATAGATGGCATTTAAAAGTCCATAGGATGCTTTGGCCACATAATTGACCAGAAAGAGGAAACATGGTCAATGAAATAATAAAAGTTATATTGTAAAACTTCCTTTCCACTCCCACCATGTATATAGATTCAAGACAGTATGGCCCAAAGAGCACATTGCTCAAGAAGATGCAGTCTGCAAATGGTAGTGATCACTCCAGATACTCACCTTGCTGAAAATATGGTGATAGTGGACCTTGGAAACCCAGCGCAAGACTGCTGTGTATCAGAAAGTTAAACTAGTCTGGAGAGAGAGACTTCATTAGGATTAGTAAGCATGCGAGGTCTCGGTTCAACCCCTGACTCTGCATTTTTTCCCTGGTTCCCTTTGGGCTTGACCTTTGAGCACAAAGCTGAGAGCAGCAACCCTCAGCACTGCCAGGTGTGGCCACAAGCCAAGCAACCAAAAGAATAAAAACTTAGTTTGCAGCTGCTTTCTTCCTCAGTTTGACTTTGGCAGCAACGATGCCTTACAGCCAGAATTTTAGCAGCAGCAAAGGTAATTGCAGAGAAGGGCCTACCTAGAACGGAAGGTATTACATGAGTGCTTGGTGCTAAGTGGCAGCTTAGTAGACAGCTATGGGGGCATGAAGGGATCGTCGAGTCTAGCCTGTGAGCAGCGCTCAGCATTAAAGTCAAGTTCCTAACAGTGTCAAGATTAGACGATGACCAAGATGAAGAAGTCAGCCATAGGCAGGGGTCAGGCAGGCCTTGCAGGGGCTGGCCAGGCTCTGGTGGGCTTGGAGCTAGCTGGGCTGAGCCCCCAACCAGCTTTCAAAGCTAACGAGCCTTGTGACTTCACTGGGCACTGTTCCCAGGCACTGTCTCGTGCTCTGGAGCACTCATCGGATGCTGAGCAGGGATGAAGAAGGCAGCTCTGCCTTGGGACTCAAAGGGACTCCCAAGTGCTGGCCTGGAGCTGGACTGACCTCGGAGGCTTGTCTGGCCCGCACCAGCTGGCCTGGGTCTCAGACCAGGGCCCAGGGACTTAAAAGAGTTCAGACTCTGGAGGTATTTCCTGTTTTCTAGTGAGCTGCAAGCTGGACTTCCTGCTAGGATCGGTCTGTGTGGAGGGTTTCTTTTTTTGGTCGTGGGAGGGGTGTCTGAGGGTGAAGGCAACAGGACTTGCTCTGGGTGGCACTGAACAGGGTGGGGTCTCAGATGGGAGAAGAGGGGAGATGCTTGTCCTGTGCTCACACTAGGCATTTCTGAGATGGGATCAGACCAAAACGGTCTGTGCAACCATTGTTTGCATCATTTCCCAGGCAGGTGAAATCTCACTGTAAAGAGAACCTGCTACAGGCAAGAGTCAGGAGGCCCTGCTGACCTGGGATCACTGGAAGGGCAGGACATTTGACCCCTGCCAGGCAGATTCTGACTCCAGAGTGCTTCTGTTTCCTCTGTTTTGAGAGCTGTTTCTCCCTGCCTGGGTCTGGCTGAGTTGCCCCATATGTAGACCTTGCTGGGCCTCTGGGCTCTCTCTTTTCCAAGAAGGGCCTAAATATCATCTCCCAGAGGGACTGCTGGCTGGGAGTGGCCCCTAAGCTCAGGGCTGGACCCTCCCAGAGCACCGATTTGGCTCATTTCTTGCGAAGTAACTGCCAAGTGGGTGCAGCTGAGCCTGTCCCGGACCCTCTTCTCTTGAGCTTCCCCACTGCCTCTGCCCATTCCCAACGCTGCCCCTTTCCTGGCACATGGAGAGGGTGCAGAAGGGACATTTGGGATGACAGACGTCCAGCAAGCCCAGAGAGGGGGCCTTTGGCAGCATTTTCCCTTCCTCTCAGCTGTTTTTATCCCCCACCTAGAATTTGGAGCCTAGGGTCCATCCCCCACCCCCAGCCACACAGGATAAAAATGCAAAACCTTAGCAAAGCAAGAAGCAATGAACTGAGTCAGCTATGGAGGTCACTACCAGCTCTGTCCGGGCATATGAGGTAATGGGCCACCAGGGTTGCACCTAGCAGTTCTGGGGGGTAGGTCAGAGGGAAGAAGAAGGAAATTAAGGGCCTGCAATGTGCTAGGCTCTGCTTTTACCAGCCCCAGGACCATAATTGGATTTGTTTAATTTTTGTTATGGACCATACCTGGCAGTATTCAGGGCTTCTCTGGCTCAGTG
Source organism: Crocidura indochinensis (assembly GCA_004027635.1). Lineage (NCBI taxonomy): Eukaryota > Metazoa > Chordata > Mammalia > Eulipotyphla > Soricidae > Crocidura > Crocidura indochinensis. Next base: position 9,264 of record PVKC010009443.1, read on the forward strand.
CTTGGGGAACCAGGAGGTGCAGGGGATCAAATTCAGGCCTCCCATATGCTACCTGGACGACAGCTATTCAGCTGTTCAGAGAGAACCGAACAGGACACCCCACTGGGGTGGGGTGCTGGTCACAGGGAAGGAGCTGGCCCGGCTAAGCATGGGGCAGGCCACTGGTCATCCAAGTTAGTCCTTTCCCTACTTTTTTTTTTTTTGCCTGGCATGGGTCACCATTGTCACTTCTTTGTGAATAGATCCTGAGAGCACTGAGCCCACTAAAGGCCCTGTCCACAGCATTGCCTGTCCCAGCTGGATCTCGATGATGGGTGCCCCAAGTCCAGAAAGCCTGTAGCCACCTCAACTCTTACCTCTGCTCCCTCCTCTTGTACATTGCCTGGGATAGGGACATGGAAGCAGTGAGGAGAGTGGGACCAGCTCAAGGAGAGACTTCAGGCATCTAGACGAAGATATTCTGGATGGAAGCAGAGCACAGCTCAGCTGCCTGAAGGGAACCACCTTCCAGGAAGGAAGGGCCCAGGCGGGGCAGCAGGAGCTCTGCACAACCCCAGCCCAGAGCAGCTGAGGGAGGGTGCAGAGAAGGGACTGGCTGAGTTTCCAAAGGGCAGGAGAGCATTGCAAGGCTCTGCCTTGTACACAGCTGCCCTCTAGCCCATTGCTGACATGCTTATGGTCCATCCCCCCAACCCAGCACCTCCAGGAGTGACTCCCTGGGCAGAGAGGGAGACATTAGCTTTGAGCACAGCAGGGGTGGGTGGCCCAAATCAAAAGCAAGCAAACAAACAACTTCCTGGGTGCTATATGGGAAGCAATACTAAAGCTTGCTGGGAGTGAGAAAGATTTGACATCATTGTATTTATTAGGTTCTGTAACAAGACACATTCACATCCTTTAGAATACAGTACATTTGGCACAATAATGTGTACAATGAAATAACACTAATGAATGGCAAGAGATTAAAATCACATCCAGAAAGAAAAAAAATAAAATGTACAAATAAAGCATCACAATACAAAAAATAAAAACCACCCTAAGTTGAATACATTTTATATTTAGCCAGAATTATTTTGCACATAATTTAAAAAGAGGTACGTTTTGAGCTTTTTTTTTATCTTTAAAGCAAGAATGCGTTATTTCTTTTTCACTTTTGAAGGAAAAAATTATGTTTTCACTTCACAAGGTCCATAATGGGAGAACACAGAAGAACACCAATCCTTCATATATACTTTTAAACTTTTTTTGGCATTCTTTTTTTTTTCTTTAAAAAAGAGAAAAAAGAGAAAGTCAGAAAGATTAGCAAGAATAGGCAGAATGGAAAAGGGTGTGTCTGCTTCCAAACTCTGGGGTGAACTGAAATGGAAAGATGAATCCTCCAGAAACACACATGCTTTATTCTGGAGATGAGATGGGATTTGAACCTGCCTGCTGAGAACTTGATCAGCTCTGAATCTATGCAGGAGGCCTCACCAGCAGCCGGTGTGAAAGGGGTATGAATGGGCCTGGGGACTCACGGTCTGTTTTGAGCTGCTGGGTGGAATGTATCATTATTTAACTTCCCAGCAAAGGTACCAACTGGTGGCTAGACCATACCCCCGCTGGTGTGGGGACCCCATTCCTCACTATAGGGAAGAAGGGCTTGCTGGTTTCAGATTCGTCCTGGAGACGGAAGCAGAGAGACACAGTGCAGTTAGGATGCATGGGGACCATGGGCAGGATTTTGTGTCTTCCTACAAATAAAATATGAGATGATGAGGCCATGAAAATGTTTCTGTGCTTGTACTTGACTCCAGAAGATAGCCTCGCCCCAGCACACCAAGTTACCAAAGAGAAATTAAATCCATTCTACTGTTCCTCATTGCTTCATGGGGACGGCCGAACACACAAAGGAATAGAACACAACATTTGAAATGATCCTAAGAACAGAAAATAATTACACCTGAGTTTTTAAAAAATTAAAACAACAACAACAACAAGACTGAATTCAATCATTAGTAACAAAAGCTCTGACCGGCCAGATATGAATATGAACACCAGCTCTGTATTGGGTCCAAGCTTTGAAACTAAAATCCAAACATTCCTTTCTCATCCCATCTCCATGGGCACAGAGAGCACAGGAGAACTCTATGTGAGATTCAGTATAGCTTAATAGATGTTGACAATTTTTCAAATAAACCAAATGAAATAAACAATACAAAGAAACCACCCCCCCAAAAAATAAAAGAAACACTTTATCTCTTGGTAACTTGAACCAATACACACAAGGAGTATTGCACCTGGACATATTAGAATCATTCTTTCATAGACTAAAGTTTTATAATATGCCTGAACATGCAGCAGGTGATACCTCTAAGTTCAATGAATTAATTCCACAGGCCTTGCAGCAAACACTATATACAAAAAATTCTAAAATGTACAAAAGGCAAAAAAAAAAAAAGCATCATTAGTGCCACTTTCCACTCACAAGTATCTATATTTAAGGGGGAGCCAGGAAATCTGCGTGCAACTGGGGAATGGATTCCATTCCCTGCCAGATCAGTTCAGTCCAATCGATAATCAAATGACACGAAGTCACAGATGGCTTTTGGGACTCAGAGAATGGATCACTGGTAGCATTTGGGCAAGAGGTAACATCGCTGCCATTCAAGTGTGTCCATGTGACTTGAACATGTCTGAGTTCACCTGGCCACATGGTCCATTTCCAAGCCAGCTTCCCTGTAGTCTCTTGGATGTTCTGCAAAACTCACATTTGGCGTCATCCTGTTGGTCCCCAAGGCAGGCATTTCGGATTTAATGTTATGCATTTCATGTTTCAAAACCACAACACAGTAGTACTACCATTTTGTAGACGTGCGCGAAAATTAAGTGCGCCACAGCAAATAAATAAGAGTTTATGTGAGGAACTTAGGATGAAGGTGAAAAGAGAATCTAGGAGCCAAAGAACCCAGGGTGTTGGCCATAGTGGTGGTCATCTTTGCACTGAGGCATAACTTTAAGAATGAGGAGGCCACTGTCACCTTTCCTCTCATCTTCTCTCAGTTCCTATAGCCCTCACACCAGGAAAGCATTAACAAACTTTGAGCTATTGCTTTCTCGTCGTATTTTAGCCCTTGAGTAGCTAACCTGCATGTCCATGGGAATTTAAATCTTCTGGCCAATTAGAAAGCAACTTCTTTGGGAGGGAGGGAAAATTCAAATGTTTCATAGGCTTAGAAAATAAAACTTCTTTTTCTCCAAAGAAAAATTTCTCCCACGGGATCCATGCATACATAGCTCTGTCATGCCCCACAGCTCAAATCAAAGAAAGCAAGAATAAACTATTCCTAGAGCAATCAGCCACAGGTGCTGACATCTCCCACTCTGTCTCTGTCTCTGTCTCTCTCTCCCACATAGGTATGCCTCAGGGATACTGAGGAGCACTAGTCTCTTCTGGATGGAACATAGGTTGAGAGGGCAGGAGACATGAAAAATGAAAGCTGCTGGGACTCTGTCCAATAGCAGAGACATCTTCACTTCTTTTTGCTTTGTTCTCCTCTTTTCCATAAAAGAACTGAAGTTCCTTCCCTGTCAGGACCCCCCAAGGAGAACGCCTTGGTTTACCAACAGACCACACATGGCAGGATACCCATCCAACATGATTGGACATCACACGGAGAAAAGAACCAAGAGGGCTTCCCTGTCTGGGGAGGAGGGCAGAGCTGGCTGAGGGAAGGAAATGCAATAAATTAAGAGTGGACTGGAACTGGAGATTCCAAGGAGAAGTAGTCGAGACCATTGAAGATTCTGGAACGGGGAATCCTCACCAAGAAGCCCTTCTTGCAGCATCACAACACTCCACCAGAGTCGGCTCCTCAGGGCATTAGATCCTCGCCGAAGTAGGAGAAGCCTTTGAATTCCTCCTGGTTGATCTGCTTCACAATGGCTTCATCCACCAGCGTGAGCACTGGATCCTCCCGGGTAAAATCTTGGTCAAAGTTATTGACATCTCTTTTGGTTTTCTGCAGGAGAGAAGGGAGAAAGAACTTTGATTGGAAGCTGTCCTTTGTCCCCAGAGCCCCCCGCCTCCATGGGGAATGGGTATTGGGCACTGGGCCCACCGGCTTCTCACCAAAGCAGGCC
>PVKC010009443.1:13485-26937 GCA_004027635.1 Crocidura indochinensis
CACCCTAACCTTCTGGCTCTTAAACCTTCCTCCCACAATGTCTTTCATGGTCTTCCCTTTTTGTAGGTCACCTCTCACTTGGTTGGCAGATGCATGACATTGCCAATGGAAGGAGCTTGGGGATTACCCTCTTCTGAGAGGTCTGCCTTTATGCACACCATGGTCTTGCCTACAAGACTCTTAAAATTGGTGGTCCTGCCATCCTCAGCCTGGTTTTCTGAGGATCCCTCTCTCATAAGTTTCTACTTCATGAATGATCCTGTGCCCAAAGTGGCCACTGGATCTTCTGCAAAAAACCCAGGTCCCCCATGGAAACGCAAGTTACCCAATCAACTTTGGGCCTGTCGAGGTGGAAGAGGCAGTGGGCAGCCATTGACTAAATCCTGGTGTTTGTTGACACCATATGTGGAAAGGTGCTTGGCCTCTTGGGCTGACGATAGAGTTGGGAGTGGTTGGGGGTCTATAGTTCTGGCTGCAGCCCATGGAAATAACTGGAAAAACTCTTGGGAAAAGCCAGAGCTTGGCTGAGACTCACAGAATGACTCACACATGGCAAGAGAGATGGGACAGAGCACGAGAGACGCATCAACAGGACAACGGTTCCACCAGCTGCCCAAGGGCCCAGTCCAGTGTGGGGGCCCTGGGCTGTCCCACCACAGAGCCCATCACCACCAGGTCCTGCCTTTCCACCCTGCTGGTCTCCAACTAATGTTGGGACAGCAGAAGGTATGCTCTGGCAATGATACTTTGTAGGCCACTAATGAATGGGTGTTGGGCAGAACCGGAAGCCTGTGAGGTGCCAGTGGGTGGGAGAGGGTGAAGACTGGGGGAGGCAGGCAGCTGGTGGGGAATGCAAACAGGTGAGTTAGGCAGTGAGAAGGGGTATTTGATTTTACACTGCCCAGACAAAAACAGACCAGACAGCACAGAGCCGAGATGGGCTCATGGTTCCAGCCTTTCAGCACCCGGCTTGCTGGCCTGGCTTCCTCTTGTGATTGCTGTAGGGGTATTCAGAGGCCTCAGAGGGGAGTCACAGGATAGGCACCAGCTGGAGCTGTGCCCTCAGACAGGAGGAAGTCATGGTGTGTAAGTTCATCACCCCTCTATGGTCACTGTCTCCAGTGAGCGCAGAGCAGAGGAGCAAGGGCTAGAGATGGGTTGAGAGGAGTCTGAGCCCATCTCCAGGTGACTGGCCAGGTGGACAGGAGGATGTGGTCCCCCTTTTTAAAGACCTCCAAGGAGAGGGTGAATTCACAGAGAAGAAGAAAGGGCTATGCTCTATAGGCCTACTATGCCTGCATGGGGAAAATTCCAGAAGGAAAAGCAGGAAGGGGAAGAGCTGAATGAGTGTCACCCAGAAAGCTGTCTGAGAGGGCTAGGGATGGGGAGGGAGCAAGAGGCCAGAGGAACAGGTAAGAGGATAGACTTGGGGTTAGAGAGGATGGCAGGGGAAGGAAAGAGACTGGAAGGTCATCGTCGGGCTCAACATCTTGGCTGTAACAGCATCAAGGATGGGCCATGCTCAGGGGGCTGCCTTGTCAGGGGCAGGATCACTTTACTCCTGGCTTCCTTGCATGCATTTGTGGGGTGGGGTTTGGGGACCTGGACAGGGCCCCTCTGCATGATCCTGATGACCTGGTTTTGACTTTCCCTGTTTACCAACTTGTTTATTTATTTATTTTTGTTTTTGGGTCACACCCGGCAGTGCTCAGGGGTTACTCCTGGCTCCATGCTCAGAAATTGCTCTTGGCAGGCACGGGGGACCATATGGGGCACCGGGATTCGAACCGATGACCTTTTGCATGAAAGGCAAACGCCTTACCTCCATGCTATCTCCCGGGCCCCTTACCAACTTGCTTATGCTGCAACTCTTGACCCTCTGTGCCCATTAGTCATAGAAACTGATTCCATTTCCTGAGGTCAACTGAGCATATTGATGGAGCCGGATTCCTTCTCAGGGTATGTGTGCCAGGGAGCCAGGCTCTGCCAACCCAGCCAGTCGTGTTATCCTCAGGTGATGCCTGTGTGGCCCTTGAGGGGTAAGGAGGCTCAGGTAGCATTGCTCTGGCCTTTGCAAGGATCCTCAAACAGCATCTGAGGGAGAGCACCACTCAGCAAAACCCACAAGCTTGCCTGGGTCCCCATCCTCTAATGCGGCCTGGTACAGATGCTGTTGAGCTCAAAAGCATTGAAAATCAATGCCAACTCCCCACTTGTAATTCAAACAGCTGACACCATACTACATACTGGCCATGATGATAAACCCACTGTGTGTAAGCCCTGATGCTTTGCTGCTGAGACTGAAGAAGTTGTCAGAGTTAATCTGTCTGCACTACATGTCCCCTCTGACTAGCACACAGACAGCAAAGTGCCTGGAGTAAGAAGCAGGCAACAGGTATGGCCTGTACTTGCTGAGCTGATTTTCTGCAAAGTTCTGTGGGACAAGGCTCAAGCCCAGATTCTGATGGTCACAGCATTAATAAACCATGCCCTGCTTCATGGTGGTCCCAGACATCTTTAGTGTCCTAATGCCAGATGTCTGCCTCCCACTACGCGGCCCAAGAGGTGGTAGAGAGTTCTGAGCAGCTTTCTGACCTCTCCTGCCTCAGGTACTCTGGGACCTGCTTCCCATGGCCCCAAGGAGGTGACTGGGGAGAAGGGGGAGCACTGGCTGACCTCACCTTCCCCAACGTGCTCCAGGACATCTTTTCCTCCATCTATGACTAGAAGAAATTCCCCTCAATGCCTTAGAGATTGCTTCAGATTCTGAGGGTGATGCCTGACTCTGGACCTCACCATTGCAGACTGCAAGATATAACAGGCCCCAGTAAATGTGGATTCTTGCCCTGCCTTGGAGCTAAAGTCTTGAGCACCTCATGTAGACACCATACAATGGCTTAGCTGAGTAACCAAACCAGTCCGTGTGACTGTTCATGGAACCATGAGCTTCTTGGAGCCAGGGGCCAAGTTTTATGTGACTTGTGCTGATACTCTTGGTAACGACACTCTTGGGAGGTACTGGGCCTACTTCCACTAAGCTTCAAGGTCTTGTGAGCCTCTGGTCTGGAATACTTGTCCAGCTTGGCTCTGAGGTTAGGCTGGACCAAGTTCTCTGGACTCCCTGGCTTTTGCTGCCTGCAGTCTCGCTCCCATCCGAAGGCCTTGGCCTAGGTCCTGGCCACCTAGCTGACTTTGCTCAATGCTCCTTTCTCAGCATAGATGCTCTGCCTCCAGAAAGCCTCCCTTATCCCCACGAGCCACTTTCAAGCATCTCCTGACTCTTCAACTCCTAGTCTTCCCCCTGGATGTCTTCCTCCTCCCCCCCATGACTTCTAGATTAATTCCTCATCTGTCTCCAGCCTCACTCAAGGACATCACGCGGACTCAATAAGTGCTCCTGAAGAAAAGAGTAGGTGCATCTTATTGGCTGCCACTTCATCTGGGACCAGTACAGTGATGTTTTCAGGACCAGGGACAGCTGGCCTGCCTGGAATTTTCCATTGGAGGAAGTGGAGGCAGAAAGGGGAGAAAGCTAAAAACCTCAATTACTCAGGCTGCTGGGACCCGAACATGGAACATCCCATAGTGCCCTCAGGAGCCAGCAGTCATAAATCTAATTAAAGGAGGTTTCCATCCTGTGGTGATTAGTTTGGGGTACTAGAGGTTTCTATTTGCTGGTACAAGATAGAAACAGAAAGAGCTTCTATTGTAGAAGCTAATCTAGAGATAGGAGAGCTGAGTGATTGGTTGTCTTGTTCTATTCTTTTGCAGCTGGCGCTGTGTTGCATCAATCCCTTAGGATGTAGTCACACGTAATATCTGCCCAAGACTCCTCCCAGAAATGGGCAGGTTCTTGCAGGTAGTTACATGTAAATCCAGGGTGGAGTCACAGCACTGGGGAAAAAGCCATTTAGATGTCTAGGGTTGACCTCAGAAATAAGGCCTTGCAGTCAGTTGGCCAACAGACATATAAAAAAAGGGCCTGTTATCTCTTAATATCAGGGACATGAAAATAGAAACAAGAATGAGATATCACTTCATGCTGATAAGAATGTACTATATTAAAAAGAAAGGGAGAGAAAAAAGGAAAGACAGTAACAAGTGCTGGCAGGGCTGTGGTGAATAAGGACCCTTTATTCCCCATTAGTGAGTCTGCTGTCAAGCTTAGCCTTAATGGAAAACAATAGAGACTTTTCTTTTTGGGTTTTTGGGTCACACCCGGCAGCAATCAGGGGTTACTCCTGGCTCTGCACTCAGAAATCACTCCTGGCAGGTTCGGAGGACCATATGGGATATGGGATTCAAAGCACCGTCCATCCTGTATCAGCTGCATGCAAGGCAAACACCCTACCACTATACTATCTCTCTGACCCCCAATACAGAGACTTAAAAATAATTAAGAATTGAAATTTGATTTGGTCAGTGATTCCATTTCTTAACATATATCAATAGCTCCCAAACAATATTCTGTAAAGATTTCCGTTGTTCACTAGCAATATTCACAATGGCAAGATCTGGAAGCAACTCAAGTGCTCACCAACAGGTGAATGGGTACAGAAATTGTGGTGAACAGACATAATGGAATACTACTCATCTAGGAAAGAGAGGCTGCCCAGCTAGAACTAGAGAGTACTGTGTGAGTGAAGTGAGTCAGAGAGAGAAGGGAAAATACCAAATGAGCTCTCTCATATGTGGGGTGAAAGAAACACAGTAATAAAAATGGCCAATGGTAATAGACCTTGAGTTGGCCTTACTGAGCGAGTCTCTGCTAGAGGAGAAGGGGCCTGGGGATGGTGGGGAGGGATGGTGATTCTCTGGTCAGGGTGTGGTAGAATTCCTGTAAGCATGAATATTAATGGAGTCCTAAGTCACAGCCTTCAAAGGAAAGAAACATGGACTGGAGAGGTCGGGGCTGACTTTAGGAGAAAGGCACATTCTGGTATATGCAGTGGGTGAGAGAGGGTGGTGCCGAGGGTTTGGGGGCACCACCAGGCAGAGAGCAAAGTCAGGGGCCTTGCACAGGCAAGGCATCTGCTCCAGCTGCCTGAGGGCTCTGAGGCCCTTCACTGATATCATTTTAAGTCATCTACTTTGTGGGTTTTTTGTTTTGTTTTGTTTTTTGTTTTTTTGCTTTTTAGGCCACACCCGGTGACACTCCTAGCTATGCACTTAGAAATCACTCCTGGCTTGGGGGGGGGTCATATGGGATGCTGGAATGATGGAACCGAGGTCCATCCTAGGTTAGTGCATAAGCAAAGCAAACGCCCTACCACTTGTGCCACCACTCTGGTCCCATTTGTGGTATATTTTATTTTTTCATTTGTGGTCTATTATGATAGCAGTTTTAAGACACTAATGTTACTAATGTTAAGTTTTTCTTATTCTTCAGAAATGGATCTTCTGAATTCAAACCCCTCACATTTAACCCTGATATGTTCTTAGTTTGGCGCCTACCTCTAGTCAAGCTCAAGAAATATTAATTAAATTCTTGAATTATCGAAAATCCCAAGATCTCCATAAATAGGGTAAATGATCCCGCTCTCATTTACCTGGGAGCATATGCAGATAGGAGGGTATATGTAGCTTGCTGAGGGTTCCATGGGAGCATAGAAGAAAAACTTAAGTACACCTTTAAAGAAACCTAGAGGTTTCAATTTAATCCTGTAACCCAGATTATTTGCAAATCTTTGGATGTTTGTGATCTAGAACTTGACTTTTATACCTTCCAAGGCCATTAAGGTGTAAAATAAAAACTGTGCATGTCTGAGTCCACCCTTTTAGTTGAACTCTAAAGCAGGGGTCTTCAAACTTTTTAAACAAGGACCAGTTCACTATTCCTCAGACCACTGGAGTGACAAACTATTAACACAAATGAAGAATAAGCAAAGTCAAACCAGTAAACTTGCCTGTATTTCAATGGAAACTATAAGCTTGCTTTTGGTGGGCTGTAGTTTGAGGACCCCTACCCAAGACTGAAAGAAGGAGTTGAGAGACGAAAGAAAGAAAGAAAGAAAGAAAGAAAGAAAGAAAGAAAGAAAGAAAGAAAGAAAGAAAGAAAGAAAGAAAGAAAGAAAGAAAGAAAGAGAGAGAGAGAAAGAAAGAAAGAAAGAAAGAAAGAAAGAAAGAAAAAAAGAAAGAAAGAAAGAAAGAAAGAAAGAAAGAAAGAAAGAAAGAAAGAAAGAAAGAAAGAAAGAAAGAAAGAAAGAAAGAAAGAAAGAAAGAAAGAAAGAAAGAAAGAAAGAGGGGAGTCAGAGAGTGGGGCACACACAGGCACATATCCCAAATATGGGCACTGTGTGGCCCAGGTTGAGTCGGCGGCTAGTAGTACTGACAATGGCGGCAAAACCACTTGGTGGGCTGGATAAATGTCGTTGGCAGCCGCATATGTTGTACAGGCTGTAGTTTGAGGATCCCTGTTCTACAGTCCACTCACCCCAACAATAATGCTCTTTGGAAACATAGTTGTTAAATCCATTGGGAGACAACAGGCCATATTTACTTTATCTCCCCATCGCCCCCCGCCTCTCACCACCAGTCAGGAGTAAGTGAGCTAAGTCCATTTACTGTCCTGGAACCAAGAAATACATGAAACGCGTGTGATATTTCTCTGGTCTATTGGTTAATGAAGTTAACTGGCCCAATAATTATCTGCATTCAGGATCCACCAACTATCATCTCAAACAATTTCTAGAAATTTCTCTTACATATATCTCAAACTATTCCGCTCCATTTGCTCCTGTTTTTGAACACTGGGATCTTGTGCACTTACCTCAAGCACTTTCTAATAATGTTCTGTTCCATCAAACCCCAACGAGGAAAAGGGGAGACCCATGGAGTCTTTATGGAGCTGAGATGCAGTTCCCAGGGGGCCAAGAGCAATGATTTTCCATCTGGGCTGGGCTGCACCCTGAAATTCCCAGGGAACCCACACCATGCTGCTCACATCCCAGACACTTTGCTGAACTATAAAGTTGGGGCTTATGCTGCCCCAGGTAAACTTATAAGTGCAATTAATGAATTGACCTTGTAGGGGTTTCCACTAAGACAAACCTTAGTGGGGTTTGCAACAATGAAGAGGTTTCTCTTCGGAAAGAAATTGAAGGAAAAACTAACGGTCTGTCTTTTGGTCTTTGCTCACCCCAGACCATGAGATCTGAGCTGTCCAAAGTGGTTCCAGGCTTCTGTATTCTGCTAAAGCTCCCAGGCTATTTGGATGAGCATCCTGGAGGAGTTGGTCTGTGAAAAAGAACAGTGGCCCCCTTTCTTCCCTCTTCCAGACATTTCAAAAGGCCTTTTTGTTATCTAGAAGCCTATTGAGGGGCTGAAAATTGTGGATTCAGCTTCCTCCCATCTCATCCTATGTACTTGCTTTCCTCCTCAATTTCCTGCTGTTCCTTCCTTATTTTATAAACCAGAGCATCCCAGAGCTACTTGTGAACCCTAGCAAAGCAGTTAGCACAGTGATTTGACCCACAGCATCCACTCCAGGACCTCCCAAACTCTAGGGCCTTCGGCAAATGATGTGTTTCTTCCAATGTCTCATTTCCTCATCCATAAAGTGAAGGATACTAGCAGTCCCTCATATGTGTATATATATGTATATATTATATATTATACCTACTTATTTATTTATTGTTTTTATGCAGTCATTCTGCATTCAGAAATTGCTCCTGGCATGCTCGGGGACCATATGGGATGCCGGGTATCAAACCCGGGTCCGTCTTGGGTCAGCAGCATGCAAGGCAAATGCCTTACCGCTGTGCTATTGCTCTGGCCCCAAAGAAAGTATTTATTATACCTATTTTTAATAGGAGACACTCTTAGCAGTGGTTGAGCAAGAAGTGTGGTGGTCACCAATGGTGCAGGGAGTTGAATTCAGGCCGTGCAGAGGTCAAGCATGAACTCACTCACCTGCACTGATAATGCCCTAAGCTGCCTCTTAGAGTTGATGAAATGTGGGGCCCGGGAGATAGCATGGAGGTAAGGCATTTGCCTTTCATGCAAAATGTCATCGGTTCGAATCCCGGTGCCCCATATGGTCCCCCGTGCCTGCCAGGAGCAATTTCTGAGCATGGAGCCAGGAGTAACCCCTGAGCACTGCCGGGTGTGACCAAAAAAAAAAAAAAAAGAAATGAAATGCACGTAGGGGTAAGGACAGCTCATGGCTTCTCCATTAATATGTCTCATGGTCTATGGGGAGAACTAATAGTGCTGTATCTGGGAATACTGCTCCTCTTTCCTGCCTCTCAAAGTACATCGTGGTTACTGTCCCATCACCAGCCTGGGTTCTCAACCAGGGCTCCAGCTGCTGATCTGTGGTCATCTGCAGAGATGAGGACTGAAACTACTACCCAGAGTCTAGTCTATTTTCATGGGCAACAACTCAGAATCAAAAGTGTGACCTGTCTCCTAAATTCCTGAGTCTTTATGGTCATCCTAGCCTGCTCATTTTACCTCATTTTGACTATCATTACATTTGTAATATGTACTTTGTATCGTACTGTGTGTATATAATGTAGACACTATAGATACTATATTATATGGATATACACTAATATGTCCATGTACTATATAATATAGTATCCATAGTATAACTTATATTAATGTAGATTTATATTATATGTACATAATAATATCCACATTATATAATATATATCTATAAATATATAATCAATATTACAGTGCATGCATATCTATATTATATGCATATATAATGTAGATGCATAATATAATGTTATATATAACATTTGTGTTACATATCTATATTATGTATTTCTATATTATATATAGTTTGTTATATATTCATATTATATATTTATATGTTCTATATATCTATATTAGATGTAGTATCTGTTATATCTCTATATTATGTATATATACATTATACATTTAGATATCCTGGTGGGCTACCTCTAAACTTTATGGGATAAAGCTCTCAATAAAAAAATCAGAATGAGGGGCCTGGGAGATAGCATGGAGGTAAGGCATTTGCCTTTCATGCAAAAGGTCATCGGTTCGAATCCCGGTGCCCCATATGGTCCCCCGTGCCTGCCAGGAGCAATTTCTGAGCATGGAGCCAGGAGTAACCCCTGAGTACTGCCGGGTGCGACCCAAAAAACAAAAAAAAAATCAGAATGAAAGGAGACAGACTACTCTTTATCCTGGCTGTAAAATTGAATCTTTCTATTTGCAATAAGCAATGCATGTGTGCATGTGTGAGCGTGCCTCTGTGCATTTGTGCCTGTGTGTGTGCTGCTGTGTACGTGTGTGTGCACATGTGTGTATGCATGCAGTGGAGCAAACAGTGCCAGGGTGCCTGATGACCAGGCTGCTGCAAACTTAGGCCACTGCAGGCCTCACAGATTAATGCCTTCAGGAGCATAGAGCCGGGTCTTGTGAGTCCTCCAAAATAATCACAGTTAAAGAAATAATCCAAATCTCCTTATTTTTAAATATTGTAACTAACTTAAAAATAAAGTTAGGGGCTGGCGAGGTGGTGCTAGAGGTAAGGTGTCTGCCTTGCAAGTGCTAGCTAAGGAAGGACCGCGGTTCGATCCCCCGGCATCCCATATGGTCCCCCCAAACCAGGGGCAATTTCTGAGCACTTAGCCAGGAGTAACCCCTGAGCATCAAACGGGTGTGGCCCGAAAAAAACAAACAAAAGAAAAGTCACCTGGCTCCTATTAAGTAGGTCTCATGGTCTTCTCTGCTTCATAAAGTTCCACTTAGGGGAGATTATCAAAGACCTTTTGGTTTTTTAAGTATAAATGATTAGTTCAATTATGCTTCCAGATAGGTAGCCACGTGTGTGATGTGGTTTCCAGTCCACAGAAGTGACCTCTGTCATGGGAACACAGAAGTGGAGTCATCTAAGCCTCACTTAATGGTCCTGAATGCCCCTGCCCCCTTATCATGGGGCCACCAACTCCTCTGGGGAAAACTGCCTCAAAGGCACACAAATATATATGAAAACAAACCAACAAAAACCCAGCCCATGTCCCTAAGACCAGTCAGCATTCCACAGAAATGACCACAGGTGAATTCTGTCAAATAAGTCTTTTAATGGAATTCCATGATTTCCCCTCTCTGTAGAGAGAGGGTAGAGAGAGGACCAATCCCCTCCACAAACACACATAGAGTTTTTATGAATTATATTGAAGAGTTACTTTGGAGAAAGCAAAGCAAATCTGGTCAGTAGCTCAGATCCTCGTCTTCTCCCACACTCAGCAAAGATCAAAGAGTTCAACCAGCTCTAGCTGCTCTCTGAACTCATCAGGGTTTGGAGCCCAAGTCCTGGGAGCTCCACAAGAGAGGACAAGCCTTCGAAAGGCATCACCAATGACACAAGAATAGAGAATTGTTAGCCAAGCCCAGAGCAAGCACTGAAGGTAGATTTCACAGGTTTTGCCCATTTACAAACCCAGAGAAGTTGAAAAAGTAAACCTGGCACAATAACTGAGGGTGTCCTCTGTGCCCACAGAAACAAAGAAAATCACTCTTATTTGCTCACATATAAGTACATTTGAGTGTGTTTATATGTGGATTTGAGGTGATTTTCAAATCTACATCTACACTAAATTCTATGGCTATCATTGATTTATTTGGGGGAAGGGGACACCCAGCAGTAGTCAGGGCTAATTCCTGGCTCTATGCTCAGGAATCACTTCTGGTGGGGCTGGTAAGCCATATAGAATTATCGAGGATCAAATCATGGTCGGCCACATGCCCTTCCTCAGGCTTCCACCTCAGTTATGATGTATTCTCAGGGGTACACTGGGCTAGGTCTTGGTCAGTACTGGTGAGAGAGACTTTACAGGAGGATATTCCCTGGTGAGCCACTTGAGGCCCAGAGAACACTTTCCACAAGAACATATGGAATATAGAGACTGTACTCTGTATGGGATCTGCTGCTGTAGAGAGACACCAAGACAGGAGTCCTGCCTGACCAGACTCCCCAGAGGCTGTTGCTGGTGGATCCAAGGCCTTCTTCCCACTTTCCTCCCCACCTCTGAAAGTGTTCAAGTTGAAAACATAATTCCCTTCTCAAAAACATGATACTGATTTTTAGAGGCCAGGTACCAAGGCTGGTGAGACCATGAGAGACCATGAGGGTCTATTTGTAAGTAATTCTAGAAAGTAAATTTCTGTATTCTAGACAATTCTAGAAAAGATAATTCCTTCAGTGATAAGAAAGCAGACCAGGGCTGACCCCAGGAACAAGGACCACCTGGGACTGTTTGGGGATGAGATTCACAATGCTGGTGGTTGCCCAGGGACAGCATCAAAGAGGGACGGAGATAAGAGCTAAAAGGGCTAGTGTGCAGGTTTTGTTTGGAAGAGGCCCAGTTACATTGCCAGCTCCTAGTAACCAAATGGGAGTGCAACCCCGACCCCATCCCAACTGTCAGAAGGTGTTTGATTTACTTATTTATTTGTTTTGGGGTTTCACTAAGCTATAATCAGTGCTTACTCTGGTCTCTATACTATTGGGTCATTCTGGGCAGTGTTGGGAGGGGGGTGAGGAACACCATAAGCAGTGCTGGGGATTGAGCTGAGTGAGGGCTGTTTGCCAGGCAAGTGCCTACACCCCTGTAGTATTTCTTTAGCCCAAGGTACTTCATGGGTTATTTTATTATATGAACATTTTATAGCAGTGAAGCTGATGTTTTAAGCTTCCTGAAGCAGGATTTTGTGGAGAGGCAGGACAGGAAGAAATCTCAGGGATCACTAACATGCCTCACTTGACAGGAAGGATGTTGAATGAGACGCAAGGCTTACTCATAGCCTCCTAGTGGGGCTCTGCTCCAGGTCTGCCCAGTGCCATCCTGTCTTACCAGCAGGTTTGGGGTCCCTGTATTCTGACTCATTTGGCGGAAAACCAATGCCCCGGGATCTGGGTCTCTGTTGACTGAATCTGCCAGGCTTCCCTAGGAAGCACACTCACACAGTTTCCAAATGTCATCCAGCTTCCAGCTTCTATGGGAAGAAGGAGGAAGCAGCACCCCTTTCAAGCCCCTAAATTGCTCCTCTGATGTCCAAGCACTGGGCCGCAAGGGAATAACATCAGGCATGGAACAGGCCTAAGAGGAGCAGCCAGAATAGAAGGTTCATGGACTGCAGAAACAGGACTAGATCGGTCCATTTATCTTTTTCCTTTTTTAATTTTTATTTATTTTTCGGCTACACCCAGCTGTGCTAAAGACTCATTCCCAGCTCTGCACTCAGGGATCACTCCAGGCAGTGCTGGGGGGACAATCTGAGATGCCAAGAATTGAACCCGGGTGGGCTGGTTGCAAGGCAAGTGTCCCCCCCCCCCCACTGTACTAACTCTGTAGCTCAAGGCCTACCCATTTGACTACGGTGAAACTCTACAAGCTTAAGTCAAAGTATAGAATTTGAGAAAGTTTGAATGTCAGTTTAGGTGAACTCCGATTGTTAATAACATCACCTGCTCTAGCATGAACACCCTTCTGGGGGACACAAACATGGCACAAATCCCTTCCTATATTGGTCCCCCTCAACCCTCAAAACCAAGCAGAGGTCCCAAGAGCTTCTTTTCTGGTTCAGGTGCCCAAGACTGAGCTTACCATCTGGAAGTTGCCCTGACTACTACTTCCCCAGATATGGGCCCACCTTTAGTAAGAGACAAAGAGGAGGGCACAGCTGTTTAGGTTGAAAAAGGGTCCTGCCTGTGACTGGTCTGCCAGTCTGTGGCACTCTCCTTCACATCATCTATTTGTTCGTGAACCTCAAAACTTCTCTCACCAGAGCACATTCTGGATGCTTGTCTCTTGTCCAGTAGTGAAGGTCAGAGCCCTTCTCCCACCACCTAAACTCTGATGGGAAGGTGACAGCCAGTTCTTGCCCCCCTCTGTAATCACCCTTCCCTTGCAAGTAGAATACCCACTATGCAGGCTGACAGCCCCCCAGGGAGAGAGTGGAGATGAACCCTATGTTTCTTGAGGAGTTTTCTCTCTCTTCCTTTAACCCTTCTCTCGTGCTCTACCAAGGTCCAGTTCCTTGGGAGAACCTCTCCTGACTTCTCTGTTTTTCCTCTTTTCACTGGGTACAGACCACTTGGCACCAGACTTTCAGGAAGGTTGTAGGGTCACAACCAAGTCCTGGGGGTGAGCACAAAATTACCTCCAATAGCCGATAGTTCCTATAGCACACAAAGGCACATCCCATCTGAACAGACAAGGAACATTCCAGAGCTTACCTAGAGCTCAACCCAGCTCAGCCCAGCCCTGCTCTGCTTGGGGTTCAATTCTTTGATAGGGAGGAAGCCACACAAGAAGCAAGAATGTGTTGGGGATGGGTAGATAGGATGTGGGTGGGCAGAGTTCCTGGTGAGTGGGAGTTATGGATAACCATGACCCCTTCAGGGATAGGGTACCTATCACAACCCCAGCTGTTTGGCAAAGTTACTGCTAATGTGAAATCAAGAAAATG